>VZUI01055273.1:0-14149 GCA_013401135.1 Cettia cetti | reverse complement strand
TCCCCCCAACACTGGGTGGAGCATCTCACAATGGGATGATGGAATGTGTCATGTGCTTGGGGAGCCTTAATGGGCCATTATCAGCCAATATCCCCATGGGGAGGGGAATGAGCGATGAAAGAGATAAGGAACACTACCCCACCTAGTTTTAATGGCTGAGCCATTATCAGAAAGTATCCACCCCCCTCCCCTCGTAGTTACAAGAGACAAAGGAAAAAAGAAAAATACATTTCCCCAACTGCTTTTAACAGATGAAATAGAATACACTTTTTTTTTTTGGTTCCTTAACCCAAGACAAATGTCAAAAAATTAGGTAGAAAATACACAAATTCTATAATTATTCTTGAAACATTGATCTGTTAATTTTTAACTAGCACTGTGTTAATATCTGGATTTTTAGTATGGTTATAACAGCATCTACTACAACTTGAAAAATCAGTATTTAGAATTACAACAGTAAGAAAAGAGACTTAGAACACTTGCTCACATTTCTGCATTGTATTATTCCCTTTGCCTGACTCATTCTTCATTATCTTAACACATGCAGACAATACTGTAAATTGAAACCGCAATGGAAAGCTTTGCTTCCATATCCACAGAAAACTGTGGATGTATGTGTGTGGAATGCTGATGGTCACCGGCCTACAGATGCACACATGTACTGTGCTGTTAACCACAAGACTGCAGGTTCATTAATGGACACAGTCCACCCGTCAGAAAAAAATATCTTGACTTCTTCCAAATGATACCTGAATAAACTTGTTCATGCTGTCACTGTATGTCAACCTGCACACATTTACTGAATATATTTATTCACTGTAATTTCACTTGTGATAAAGATCTATTCGCAGTATAAAAATGTTTTACAAGTTGTGCTGCAGGTGCTTATAACTGTAACTAATTTCAATTACCATTGCTTGAAATAACTATTGAAATATCTATTTTTCTTTCTTTCAGAATGATGTAATTTCTACTCATCTCCCATAGAATCAAACAGGCTGTAAACACACAAGCATATGCTTAACTTCATGTTAAGTTTAACTTACACTTTAACTCCTAATTTTCATATGCTAAAATCCTTTACTAAGTCTTACTGGCCAAGGTGACATGTTTTAAAACGATTTTTTTCATTTAAGTAGCGATTTAAGACTATATGGTATGAAAATTTTTTAACATTTGTATTTATTCAAGTTGCTTTTTGCTTTTTTTTTAATAAATCCGCAGCTACAAAGTACAGAATAAGCATATTTATTATAATAACTCATCCATGAGGAAGCAAAAAAACTTCAATTTGAGATAACACAAAATATATTTCTCTGTAATTGTAAAGCTATAATACTCTTACTGATAAAATACATTTGATAATGAAAAACAAAATTACTCACCAGGTTCTACAAATCCAGCAAGGCATGTAAACATTCCTGGGGGAAACCTCTTCTGCCTACCTAAAAGGCAGTGATTCCCATCTGGATGGATGACTTGCATTATCACAACGGGATCTGCAAAGGACATGAAACAAATATATTTCAACATTTAAGGGACTTAAATGCAATAAAAACTTCCAGTCCATTTCATACCAATGCATAAAAAGACAAAATTTATATTGAAATTGTAATTGTGTGCATGCCCAAAGCAAGCTGTTATATCATTTCACTTTGGGGTTTCTCCCCACGCAAGATACCTCTTTATTTGGTTGTGCAACATACATGCTTAGTAGCAGCAGTTTACTAACCAAGGCTTGAAATGCAAAACACACTATCTGCAGTATCAGCAGTACTAACCTACCTACGCATCCAGCATACACCAACAGTTTCTGCAGCAAACTCACTTCTCTTTGCCATAAAGGTCTGAAGACTGTATTTTTGACTAACACCAAATAACCAGACACTTTGCTGACAATGCAAATATTGACTAAATACTGACTACTTTGCCCTTTAGATTTTGCTTATTCTTTGCTATCAGTCTCTCATATGATGTTGCACTTTGACAATTTTTTTTACTTCTGTTCATTGTATCCGTCTTTTTTTTTCTGATTTACTATTTTCTCCTATTGATCTAAACAACCCTATTAATTTGTGATCTTTTCCCCTTTTTATTGTCATCTGGTTTTAAGTAAAAAAGTAAAATATGACCCTTTGTACTGCCGATATCTCACTTACACTGTTGGAATTCCTAACTGATACTACTTGTTGAAATAAGATTTGCATTGTCACAGCAATACTGTATCACAGACTAGTGCAAGAAAGAGAAGCCTGAACTACTTAATCCTAAACAGCGCTGAGACACATGTAGCCTATGGAGAAATAAGTATGGAAGACCTAGAACAAAAGTAAGAGCTGAAATAATTAGAAATAAATTGATTTATATGCATATAATACAAGCAAGCCACTTTTGAGTGAGTATTCTCACCAACTCTTGGATATGATGTGCTGTGAACTCCTTGAAGACTGGGACAATCTTCTTTTAAGCAAGTTTTCTTGTAACCCCCTTCTTCAATCTTAGTTGCACTCCCACAAGTCGGGCAGAATCGGTAGCGGTTGTGCCATGCTAGAACAGATCTTGCCTGGGCTATTACTCCTTTAAAACAATACATTGAAAATTAACAAAATGAAATATTAATTCATATTAAGCTTTTAAGAGCATAGAAAAATCAAGTAGTGACATTTAACACATAAAATCAGACTGTGGTTTGAATCATAATCATAGCTACAAGAGAAGTTGAGCAGTATGAGCTATGCAGACCTTTTACTTTGCAGCATAGCAAAAGCAATACAACATGGTATTAAAGAGCTACAGGGCAATTTACACACATTCAGAAACAAAGTCATCCAGATCAATATACTCTTTTCTTCACAAGTCACTTTTTGGCAAACTGCCAAAATCACATCTCTCCCGTCTTTTTCACACTTAAGGTTCAAGTCAAGTTTTCCCTTTACTCTTATGTAAAAACAAAACTGCTACAACAGCAGTCATTAATGTTTTTCGTCATGTCTTTCTAACACTAACTCACTTTGGCATCCTGACTTTTCAACACTTCCTTGTCAGATAAGTATCCAAAACACTCTTATAAAGGACTTAGGTTCTCATTTCTTGTAATTATTAATTTCATAATTATGAATTTTAATTAATAATTTAATTACTGAAAACTCAGTATTTACAATTTTTTTTCCTTTTTTTTTAATGCAAGAATATTTGAATAGTACTGTTTAAAATCCATGATGATCAACAGTTTTACAGTCTAATACTGTCATTGCAGAAAACAGTCCTTTGGAAGTGCACATGTTCTTACATACAAAGTTCTTCACAAAACCATTCCCAGGCTTTTAAAATCAAAATATTTCTAATGCCACTAAAAACACATGATTTCTTTGCAGTGGTTTGTCTTTTCTTTGAATTATACCTCAGGGAATACCAAAGTGTACCTTCCTGACTATACATTTTGTACTTGCTGCATTTTATGCATCTTACCAGCTTCTTTTTCAGGTAACTGCAGCAGTGCTGGCATTGGTGGGTGAAGAAAGTAACAGTCCTCATGCTTCTGTTTAAATTTTTCAGCAGAAGCAGAATCTATGTTAAGAGCAAACCAAGCAACTAGCCCATCTTCATCTTCTTGCAGAACTCTTCCATTGCAAGCAGTCATCAGGTTCACATCAAACTGAAGTTCAACTCCAAGAAAAATCAAGGTACATTCTTCAGTTTGGTTCATGTACTGTTCCACATCCTTGTGGCATAGCCTGCAAAGCTTTACTTCTGGTTGGTGTGAACTCTCTCTTCCTCTACCCAAAGTAACGAAGGGACTTAGATTTGAGAAGAGGATGTATACTGTAGCTGGATGGCTTTGTTTTTTACTTAGCCATTTGGAATCTGTTCTTTTATCACTCCTTCTATCCAGAAGCGTCATGCCAAAGTAATTTTCACATTCTTTCACATCATTTGACAAAAAACTAGGTTTCTGATCACCTTTCACATTAGCTAACAAATTAGCTATGTGTTTGTACCCCCAAAATTTAGCGATGTCGAGAGCTGTCTGCCTTGATTTATTAATGATGGATCTGTCACACCTAAAGAAACAGAAAAGAGCTGAGGTTACCAGAGTAAATATGTTTAGGAATGGTCCTGATGCTGTCTTATTCTTACTTACAGCATATACATCTAACATACTTAGGTACAGGAACTTCTAGACACTCTGTCTATACTGGGATAATCTTTAGGAAAATATATTTAGCATCATGGTGACGAAATATAATTACACTTCTTTTTCTTTTGCTAACCTGTATTTCACATTTTTGATCCTTTCCAGATTATCATTCACCAAAATTCATGAAGTAGTACAAAGGAAATGAATTAATTAAAATTCCACACACTATATCATTAAAAAAAGGGCTCAAAACCAGAGTTTTGAAAGTCAGGCTATAGGTCTGTTCCTCATAACCAGTAATCAAAAAGGAAAAGAAAAAAAAAAGGCAAAAAAGCAGCCAAAAGCAGCCTAACAAGCATTACTTTCTTGAAGCTCCTGGAAGAAGTAACAAAACATTTACATGTAATATTTTATTGCGGTTAATTGGCTGTTCAGCCTGGAGAAAAGAAGATTGAGGAGAAACCTCCCTGGGGTCTTCAACATCCTCATGAGGGAAAGCAGAGGTGCAGGTACTGATCTTTTCACTCTGGTGACCAGGACATGAAGCCAGAGCTCAAGGAGTGTTTAGACTGCTCTCAGGAACATGGTGGGATTCTTGGGATGTCCTGCTCAGCTGCAGGTGTTGATTCTTCTGAGTTCCTTCTAACTCAGGATATTTGATGATTTACCAAAAAATTAGAATCAAGAATACAGCCTCTGCTTTGTGACAGAAGCTGGTTCCTGTAGGGATCTTTTAGTTACTCAGATGTCTGTAAAGTGAAACAGATAAGGGAATGTTGCCTCATCATAGACATTTAAATACTAAAACCATAAAGAAACCCAAACCTTAAATAAGTTGAGGTTGATTGGGAGGTCAAAATACCACAGTTTAATTATTTGCTAATCTTAAATTGCAAAACAGTAAAACAGAAATGCCACTGTAAACTACAACTTACGTAATACTAGATTCATCAGTTTTTAAAACCAGAAAATGCCAGTAATATTAATGTTGCTGCTATACAGGTAACTAACTGTACAACAGGCAAGACCATTTTGAGATTTTATATTAAACTCAGGAGTTTTTGAGGGAATTTGAGTACAGTTTAGACAACTACTCAAAACTTAAAAAGTTTTTGCTGCTAAAGCAACTCCTCTCATGACCAGCAACAGAATTCAAGGGAATGGTACGAAGCTCTCTCAGGGGAGGTTTAGGTTGGCTATCAGGAAAATGTTCTTTACCCAGAGGGTGGCTGGTCACTGGAACAGGTTCCCCAGGGCAGTGCTCAGAGCACCAAGTCTGACAGAGTGCAAGGAGTGCTTGGACAATGCTCTCAGGCACACGGTGTGATTCTTGGAGGTGGTACTGTTTAGGACTATGAGTTGGACTTAATCCATGTGGGTCCCTCTCAACTTAGGATATTCTAGGATTCTTCAATTCTGTGATTAAAAAAAACCTGACTAGATTTCTAGAATTATTCTCGGTAATGTTATGAAATATTATCTTCATAGACAATTACATTTATATAACCAGCAACTATAATTGTCAAAATCATTATTCTAAGCATTAACTAATATTTGATCAATGAGGCCACAGCACCATCTCACAAACTATATTCAATTGCCTAAGAGAGCAACCATGAAAAGGACACTTAAAAGCAATATTCAGGTTTATTTAGATGAAAACCTTCACTTTAAAAACTGTTATCCCCATTTACCAACTGATAAATTCCCCAGTATCTCAAAAGATTCGTCAACACATAAAATCTGGCACTGATATACTCTTCAACTTACTGGAATGTACTGATTATAGTAGAGACCAATGGTTCATCTAATGCCCTTGACTGAGCCCTATCAGAAGCTACATGTCTTGGGTATGACTAAAATGAAAAAAAAAAAAAAAAATCCAAACACAGGTGGGACGATTACTAGAGGCTGTGGAATGCTATGCGTGAAGTTATTCATTAACTACAGAAAGAACTAAACTTGTTTTTTTCTGTAATTAGGAGTTTAGAAAGGAACAGCTTGGGCTTGACTATCGTTAAACTCAGTTAAACACATTCGATTCTAACTTAGTTTTAAAACATTTTCCATTTGAAGTAACTTTGGAAAAGGTAAGTCTGTCATCCTACTTAAAGAGTCAGCAAACATTCTACACTAACAAAGATTTAAGTGGATTACAAATCAAGTTTATAGAAAAAAAATTAAGTGGAACAATCAAATACACCCAATTTATATTCAGTACAGTGGTTAGAATTAGGGTGCAAACTTTGTTCTATTCTATTGGCCTCTGTGGAAAGTGACAACATAACCTTGAATATCAAAGGAGTAACTTTAGAGATGTTTATAATTTTTAGACTTTCTTAGTAAATATGAAAAATATAATGCAACAGTAGAACTCAGTTATAAATTGACACAGAATACGTTTTCCCGAGTTTTAGCCCTGAAAATTCTTCCACTATCTGTCTGGTAAATTTACTTCTGAGACAAAACTGATAGAGGCAAAAAGGCAGGTAAAAAAAAAAAAAAAGAGCTTTTGAATGGGGTCTACTAAACAGCTTACCCTTCTTGAAGAAGCACCTGCACAACCTTGAGGTGTCCATTTCTAGCGCCGTACATGAGGGCTGTCCAGCCATTCCCTGCGGCCGCATTGACTAGGGACGGAGAGCGCCTGAGCAGCGCCTTCAGCCCGGCTGCGTCTCCGGCAGCAGCGAAGTCATGCAGCTGAGAAACCATGTCCCGATGCAGGTTCTCTGCAAAGTCAGTCATTGCGCCAACTAAGTTAAAAAAAAAAAAAAAAAAAAAAAAAAAAAAAAAAAAAAAAAAAAGAAAAAGAAAAAGAAAAAAAAAAGAGAAATGCCTGAGGGCATGCCCACCACTACTAATACGATTTAAGTAAAAGACCGAACTTTAATGCTGTACAGAAAATCAGTATTACTACCGAAAATACAGACGCAACAAACAGTGTCTGTGATTGGTGTGGTATTTTTATTCCAAATCAAACCTTCGTCCCATCCATCTCCAAACATAGTGAAACTTTACCTTAACAACTAAAGTCAGTTTTAAAGTGGCTTAAGGACCAAAAGATTTCACTACGGAAATGTAAATTCTGAGTATGAAAAAAACCCACGTCCTGGTTTCTAAACCAAACGCACACACACGGGCACCCAGGCACAAGACACACTGCTGCCGGGACCGCTGCGCAACACAGCGACAGCATCTATTCATTCACTCAGGGCCCGCTCCACTTCCTTCCCCAAGGCCGCGACCCGGTCTCAACAGCGCAGCCTCGTTACCGTGCGCGGCCTCCCCGGACAGCCAGGACCCGCGCGCGCTCCCGCCGCGCCCGGCAGCGCTGCGGGGGAAGCCCCGCGCCGGCGCGAGCCCGAGGGGGACGAAGCCGGGCCGAACGGGCCCGAAAGGGGCCGAGCGGAGCCGAGCGCGGGTTCCCCGCCCGGCCCTTCAGCCGGGCGCCCTGCTTAAGACGCTGCGTGTTCCCGGAGGGACTCGCCAGTCGTTCCCTCAGCGCCACTTCCGGCGGGGTCTGCTCGATGCCTAGGGTTAAAGGGCAAACAGCCATTTTTTCCCCTGGGCAGGAATCTCGGTGGTTATAGGGAAGCGATCAGATTGATTTTTAGCATTGCTTCACCGCGCCAGCAGAAGGCAAAGGATGACGGCAACAGAATGCGGAAGTAGTTGTGAGGAAGGTAAAGCAACTGACGTGGCAGGGGAGAAGAGTTAGCGGGGAAATCGGAACGATGTAATGAGCTAGAAGTGTGTCCTGCCTAATGTCAGGAAAAATCCACAGACGCCAGAGGTTTATGTCCAAAAAGAGGAGTCCTTCAAAGTTTTTTTGTTTGTTTGTTTGTTTGGTTTGTTTTTTTTTTTTTTTTGGTTTTGTTTTGTTTTGGTTTTTTTTTTGGTTTTTTTTTTGTTTTTTTAATAAAGGGGGAGACTCCACCGGGGCACACGCCCTCGGGATCTTCTCTCTCGAGGTTTTTGAGGGCGCAGCCTCATTTTGTCCCAAATTCTTAGCCGCATGTTGCCCTCTTCCTTTCCCCATTGCTGAGGTACTGGGAAGGTACAGCCTTCCTGAGCCACGTACCACATATTTCTCCTTGAACCTGCTATCATTTTACCCCAAAGCTCAGAAGTTCAGTCTTGAGCAGACCCTTGTCTGTTTCAAGAGCCAGGCTGTCTGCGCTCTGCAAGAAACCTGCTGCCAAAAGTTGGGAGAGACATTAAGACCCTTTTCGAAGATGTTAACACCCGTACCTTCACCCTTTCAAATTGTTCTAAAGACATTAGCTTTTCTGTCACTGAGAAAAACATAGGAAAATTGAGGCTATACTAGTCCTATAGAAACGAACAGGGAACAGTTGTCCTAGTGCCTTTGCAGCTGGAGAGTGCTGAAAAAAAACCAAACAAAAACCAAAAAGCACGTAGCTTTTGAAAGGTTAAAATAAAAGTTTTGTACTGTACAGGATAATCCTGCAACACAGATTGCAGTTACTCCAATCACCTAAAGTTGGAATGCAAAGGTTAAGCTAAATCCAGTTCTTGCATCAGTATTACATTACCAGTGGGTTTTCCCACTTGGATTTGTATTAAATGTGAATAACTAACTCATATGAATGTTTATTTTAATGTTTTATTTGAGATACTCACCATTCTATTCAAATAATAAAATGATTGGTCATCAGCTTGCTTTAAATGTGTCTCTCAGAAGCTTCTCAATTTTCTGTTTTAGCATTAGAGCTTTAGCTTGAGATATTTACATATATAAAAATATGTATATATAGGTGTATGTATATATATGTGTATATATAGAGATGTGTCTACGTAACCTGTTACTCAAGGGCAGTGTCATTTTTGATTCAAGAGTATTGCAGAAGTTTAGTAATGTATGAACAAGAATAAATTATACAAGGATTTTATGTCTTGCTCCGTGTCCTGACAATGCATCAGCATTTCCCAAGGTCCATGATTTTAAGTACTTCTGGTGGAATTTTAAGTACTTCTGGTGGAATTTAAGTACTTCTGGTGCCATCTTTAAGTGCATCCTTGCAAAAGCAACTTTGTACCCTGTCATCTTGTTTTTCAGCTTTCTAGTTCTTGGAATCAGAACTTTCATGTAAACAAAGCAATGTTTTTAGAATTCTTTAGCTTGTTTACATTCCTTTCTGTAGAAAGGACAATTGATGGACACTTTCTAAGACCAATGGAAGTGAAGAGGT
Organism: Cettia cetti; assembly: GCA_013401135.1. Taxonomy (NCBI): domain Eukaryota; kingdom Metazoa; phylum Chordata; class Aves; order Passeriformes; family Sylviidae; genus Cettia; species Cettia cetti. Next base: position 4,798 of record VZUI01055273.1, on the reverse strand, counting down.
TGAACCTCAGTCTCCCAACGTGGTCTCTTCTCTAGAAATCTATATAAGCTGTAAGAAAAATTAAATTTCCTCTTTTCCTGCTTCAACTCTGTGGTGATCACTGCGTCTTCCTCATGACGGCATTGCGTCACACCACCCCTTGTTTAAAATCCCAGTAACTATAATAAATTGAATGTGACTTTAAAATGATGACATAACTTGTGGATTTGAAAATATTTTGTTTAGAGTAACAGATGTAGTTATTTTGCTGGATGAAAGGTTACAAATTCTTGCAAATATGTAGATTTCAATTTAATAGTCACTGAGCTGTATTTTTTAAGAGCAATTTAATGTTTCTTTAGAATGGAAATATGTAATGGTAACTTGCTTTAAAAGCTGTTTTTAGCTTTGGTGTAGTCAAGAACTAAGAAAAACTCACTGAGTAGGTCAAGGTTGTGCTGGATTTAGCTGTGCCATGATTCTTGAATTTTGTAGAAAATAAAGCCTGTACTGGCCAGTATTCATTTGATTTGACTGAGTCTGTTAGCTCTTCAGTAGCAGGAAGCATGGTTGTAAAGGTTTATTTGCAAGGCTTCAGGAATCTGAGGTCAGTATGAGAATGGAAATTAATGCAGCATCACTAATTTACTCTGATCCTGAAAGAGGCTCTAGTGACTCCATGTTGATAGTGACTAATGATACTCTTTTCAAAATGCTTGGTGGTTGCTGGGAACAGCAGTCAGGGAGTAATATCTGAATGCCCTAATTCCCTAGTCACTTAGTGCTGCAGCCTTTAGAAAAAAATTGCATGTGCTGTAAAGACTGTACCTAAGTGCCATTGGGAGCAGTGCAGTGATTGGGCAAATTAAGTGTTGGAGTGCCTGCAAGAAGTGAGATGACTGTGCTTCTGTCTGCTCTGAGTTACCTTATAAATCTCTGTTAGAGTTAATAAACTGTGCTGAGGTGGATGTCGGAAAAATACTCCAATAGCCCTCCTTTAGGTTAATAGAATTACTAAAAATAATGTAAAATCCCATTATTTATATATTTATATTATCTAGGTTCTTTAGAGTGAGATTCTGGATTGTTCTCATTTTAGTGCTGGGGTTAGGTTACACACAAGAATTATCTATTTTTAATGCTTTTCAGTAAAACAGTAACAGTATGACAGAAGGTTTGTTAGTTTTTCATTTGGGCTTGCACTTCATTCTTAACATCTGAGCTCCACCCATGTTTCATGAAGGCTCTGTTTTTCAGAGTTGTGGTGCTTGGTAAAGTTTAAAAGCTGCTCTGATTTGTTGAACAAAATTTTTAAGTTGTTGAACATAATTTTTAAGTTCAATGGAAGTGAAAAAAGTAAGACACTGGATGTGTGAAAGGAATGTCACAAGTTGTCAAATATTTTAGTTTATGTACATTGTGATTAGTGCATTATAATAGACTATGCTTTTTGCCCTTCTTGGTTTCAAAATAAAATTTTGGTTCAAATATGATTTGTCTTAAGAAGTTAAATTTGTTATGAGGGAAGCAGAAATCAGTATTCTGGCACTTCAGCATTCTGTAATAAACTCCAGATTCTTTGGAGTTGTAAACAAGGACTTTGGGACAATACAACTAGTGTCTTTCCTAAGCATCTCCCTGATAATTTTCAAGCAGTCCTTCCTGGGAAACAATTGGGCAAATGCTAAAGGACCTGATCCAAATCATCCATTGGTCTAAATATGAGTTTCTCGATATTGAAGAGATGGAATCCTTTTGACAGGAGTTTTTACTTTCTTGTAGGAAAGAGGTGTAACAAAGCTCTATGACAGTATTTATTATGAAAAAGTCCATTTACACATATCAGTCCATTTACACATATCACGTATCAGTTAATTTCAGTTAAAAACCCCAAAATACTGTTTTTAATACTAACTCTGGACCTCAGCAGCCTAGAGAACAGGAAGAATAGGAATTCTTTCAAATCAAAATGCTTTCAGTCAGCTGAACAGGAAGTTTCTTTTGGCTGTGGAATGTACTGCAATACGTGCTATGTCTGATAAGAAAAAAGGCACGTAGTAGAACCAATCTGCCCAGAGCCTGTTCCTGAAAAGTCAATGGTTGTTGGATGATGGTTATGAAACAAGTTTTCCCCAATCTACTGATGTGAGGGTGGGAGGTGATGAGTGCTGAAACTTAATAAATGTGCCTGAATTAAATTTGTGGGGACAGTAAACACAGTATGAAGAGCTGGAAGGCAGAAGCACAAACAGCTTACTTTTTCAGCAAGTGACTTTTCAGAAGGGACCACTGTTATGAAAGGTCCCAGCTGCTTCCTCTGTGAGGTTGAATGCCTGACCACTGCTCCATTTTCCTGTCCTGCACCTTGCTTAACTTGCTTAATCTGATTCATTGGGGAAAGATGAAGGCACTAAAAATGTAGCTGTTCAATGACCCAGCCCAAAGTGCAATCCAAATGGGGAGTTTTTCTAGAGTAGTAGGTCCCCAGGGAACCTAAAAAGCTGTGAAGGCTACAGGAAAAGTAGTGTGTCTAGAGTGGGGATGAGGCAAGATTATTATAGTATGGGTAAGATTATTGTATGTGCTTTGTGACTGATGAAGATTTTGTAGCTATTCTCCGAATTATTCTTGGGTTTTCAGTTTTTTCCCTATTCTAATTTGGGTCTATTTGTTAGGCACTTGTGTTTAACTGATCGCTTATGAATTAGGAAGCATGGCTCCCTCAGTTCTAGACAGGTTAATTTAGTTTCTCAAATTTCTCAGGTGATGGCTGAGTTGGTATTTGAATTGTTTAATAGGGGTTGATTAATAAAAGTGGTTTCAGTAATCTCTCAGTGTCTGGGTTGCAAGTACTTCCTCATGATCAGGGAACTCGTATTTGCAGCAAATTTGAGTTGAAATAGCTGTTACTCATCATGTTCTGTAGACTCTCTGAGTCCCAGAGTTGGCATTAAAAATATCTGATAGTATTTTTTTCCAAAATGAAATTGTATGTTACATGCAAATTATTTTTTGTTTTAATTATTTAAAATTATTTAAAATTTTGTTTTAATTTAACTGCATGCAACTTGTTTCAAGTTCAAAGGATGACTTCCCTTAAATTAAAGTGTATTTTAACACTTCAAAACTAATTTTGCTTGTTTTAGGAAAAAGAAAAGACTTTCAATATGTCCTTGGGAAATAGTGAAATCAATACAGAGATGAAGATTTAGATATCCAAAGCAGTTTTCATAAAACTGTTCCTTGTTTTGATCATATTAATTTTCTATCTCCTGTGAGCTGTGGTCCTGCTCAAGCCACCAGTGTTGAGCTTGCTCACTCACGCCAGTGCCACCCAGCATATGTTTTGGAAACAAGCACTGTTCCTGCCTGTGACAGGAGAGGCCCCTTCTTGTTATGTAGTTAGTGCTGGATCCCCCTCCTCACTCCGGTCTTTGATGCCACAGGCCAGGGACACCCACATTCCCAGGTTTACTCCAGTAGCTGGCACCACTTCCCATTCACACACAGGCATGTGCAGGTCCCCCCAGGTTCCTGGCACTGAGTTCTTGCAGCAGACACATGCATGGGGCAGTGGAAGCAATTATGTATAGAGGAAGATGAGAGAACTTTTAAAAAAAGGTTGCAAGAAGATGAGACAGACTGTGGCCATCAGATGCAGGACTAAGCTGGATGAGTGGCACTACTTAACAGACAACTGGACCCCTTTGTATCCTTTTTGTCTATTTTATCTCTGTTCCTCCTTGCTTTCCTTTCCCCTGCTTGTCCCTCCACAGCTCTATTGATTCCCTACTCCACATGATTCAGGGCCGTGGGATTTGCAGAACAACCAGAGGGTTGCTGGGTTTGCAGATTGACTAGCTGAGAACTCCAGGTGAGTTTTCGTCAAAGTGGTGGCTGTAGTTGCATAATAGCTCAGCAGCTATTGTGACTGGCAGGTTAGTTTACTGTCACTGTTGACATGTTTTCTTAGTCAGGTGTGGGCCAGTATATTTTGCTTCCTGGCTTACCACTGTTCCTTTGGTTTGCCAACTGACCAAGTTCCCAATCAAGATAATTTTGCTGGAATAAACAGTCCTGTGCCCTCGCATGTCTCCTCATCAATTTGCATGGCTACCAGACCTGGTTGTCATCACCACCTTCCTTATCATTTGGTGGTCAGGTCTGTGCCCCTGTACGTTCCTGTGCATGGCTTCTTCCTTTTCTCGTTTGCTGCACTGAAAAAGGTCCTTGACCAGATACCTGTAAAAATGCTGACACTCATTTGCACATACCCTTACTGTAGCCATGGTGGAACATCTTGTATCTGCCAGCTTAAGCTATTTGCCCATCTTCTGGATCTGCTTATGTTTGCAGTCTTGATTCCTCTTGGGTTTGGTGGGTTTCCCGAGATTCAGGTGGTTTCAAGTCCTTTGCCCTCTGGAAAGCCCCAAGCCAGACGCAGGAACAACATGGAGTCCTCAGGTGTTCTTTTTTCATGGTTTCTTATGTTGTTTATTATTTCTTATCTTTTCTTTCCTCTCTGTGCCCGGCCAAGGTCTTCACAGCGTGGGCATCAGGCGAGGACTCCCCCCCGTATGGGGACTCGTCATCTTTTATACAGATTATTACGTATCTATTATTTACAATTTCATACCAATATCTACTAACTATACTAAACAGGTCACTTCTACACTGACCCAATCCCTCTAAAGCTACTTTGTGCCACTGTCACAGCAGAAGATGGAGACAAAGACGAAGACGACCCCAGGGCACCGCCCAGATTCCTCCATCTTGTCCCCATTCACCTCTATTCTAAGAACCCAAATGTGAGGAACTA
>VZUI01055268.1:0-14426 GCA_013401135.1 Cettia cetti | reverse complement strand
AAGAAAGAAAGAAAGAAAGAAAGAAAGAAAGAAAGAAAGAAAGAAAGAAAGAAAGAAAGAAAGAAAGAAAGAAAGAGCAGGAAAAAATAGAAAAATAGAGGAAAAGAGAGAAAAGGAACATGAAGAGGAGAAGAAAGGTACTTAGTAGAAGAAAACAGCTTTAAGATGGGTACAACTGTATTTCATTCTACTAACCACTGACATTATGCTCCATTTATCAGCTTTTGACATGTTCCTGAAAACCTGTTCAGAGGGAAACTGCTTCATAAATCTGTTATCCACTGCCTGTGATGTTTAATGTTTTACACTAGGAATTAAGAAAAATAATAAATCAGCAAATCAAGCCCTAGGTTTCAATAAAAAGGTGATTTCTGAGCTTTCAGTGGAAAAGTGACTGTATTTACCTTAAGGAAAGGATCCAGGCTGGCGAACGCTGGCTTACCTTGCAGTAGTTTTCAGTCAGGAGCGTGCAGGACAGGACTGCTAAGCAGCAAAATACTTGCCCTTATCACTGCTTACATGCAACTCTGAGGCATCTATATTTCACTTTAAGGCCTCTGTTGGTGTTTAAATTCCATGCAGGAGGTCAGTGTCTAGCAGTTCATGCAAAGCCCCTCACAAGGACTAAATGGGGGACCATAGATATTCTTTTTCTCCTGTTGACCAGAGCATTAGGTTTGTGTGACAAGGTTTTGGTAGAGGAGGCTGCAGGGGTGGCTGATGTGAGAAGCTGCCAGAAGCTTCCCTTATGTCCAACAGAGCTAATGACAGCTGGCTCCAACATGTACACACCACTGACCAAGCCAGTGGTAAAACCTCTGGTATAACAAAGTTAAGAAGGGAGGAAAAAATTGTGCAACTGTAAGAGCAGCAGAGAAGCGAGAATATCTGAGAGAAACAGCTCTACAGACATCAAGGGCATTAAAGTAGGAGGGGAAGAGGTGCTCTAGGCATGGCAGCAGAGTTTCCTTTGCAGCCCATGGTGCAGACCAGGGTGAAGCAGCTGTGCCCCTGCAGCCCTTGGAGGACCATGGTGGAGCAGAGATTCACCTGCAGCCCAGGCCAGAGCAGTCAATGCTCCCAAAAGAAGCTGTGACACTGTGGGAAGCCCACACTGGAGCAGGATCTTGTTCGATTTTAAGGTTTTGCTATTTGTGTAGTGGAATTTGAGGGCTGGAGAGGGGAGGGTAAAGACTTTGCCTTTGATGTTTCCTTTGCTCTCACTCTTACACATTTTAATGGCATCAGATTGTGCAATAGTTAGAACTAAGGATTATCTTCACTGTGAATGGCTTTTGTGCCCTTTCATTTGATTGGCTCATATAGAAATCACCAAGAGGCTGCAGTGAATCACTCTGACTCATTACCTTGAAGTAATAGGTTAGACATTTTTGCAATTTTTTCTGGCTGCAAATGTGATTTAAAAATTTTTATATTGTCTTCAAAATATGAATTCACAAAAGGTTAAAACCAGAATAAAAGTCCTTTTTCTTGATGTAGCTAATATTGTCTTCAACAAAATTAAGATCTTGGGGGGCTTCAGCCTTGGTTTGTTTGGGTTATTGTTGTTTTGTTGTTTTTTTTTTAATTTGAAGGCAAGATTTTTCTACAGGGGAGCACTACCATCAAAACAAAGAAGCAAAGCATGAAACTGACACTTCTCTGTTCCATTTTTACTGCTCTTACAAGATTTGTTATGTAGTATTTGGCATAAGAAATCCATCATGTTTTAATTTTCCATCTGTGAAAGGAAATGATGTGCTATAACATTGTTTGCTATAAAAGTGTATTTTGCTGTTAATGTTTTTTGCAGAAATGGTTAATTGCAAGTATCTTAGCAGTTACAGAAGTTAAAACTCCAGTCTGGAGAATCTCTGGGAGTCATCCTCTCTGTGTGTGAGTGTCTGTCTGTGTGTAACTTGTAGCATTTATTTGTAAATTAGATATGAAAGCTTAACATCCATATCAAATTAAAACATCTGGCTCTAAAGAGATGATATTAATGTGTTAAAGCAGCAATAGAGCTGGAATTAAAGCCCAATCTCTTTTTCGTCTTTGAACTACAGACCTAAGGAATGAGGAGAGGATTTAATATGTGTCACTACTCCAGGTAATATATTGAGTGCGTGTTAACTTCACTCTTTGAATGAATATGTAATTTTAAAAAAAACCCCACATTATCAATTTTTATTTTTTTCATCCATTTATAATTTCATGACATGTATAACCATTCATCTTTAAAGGAAACTCAAATTTTTTTTTTTGTACCAGTTATTTTAGGCATTATGGAAGCAGCAGCGTATTTGAAGTATACTTATGTTATACTCAAAATATATTTAAACTATAGTGTACTTAATGTTGGATACTTCTTCCTAAATCCAATTCAGAATAAATTTATTTCTTGAGGTTTGAGAACTAATAATAACATTTATAAATTTATAATAACTAGTGCTGCTTAATGTGCAACTTTTAGATAAATAGCATATAACTTATTTTGTGAGATGTTTGACTGGAGTCCTACAGAAGTGAATTGCACAGTTACAGATTCCCCAGATATATGGGACTAACATGTGTCTCAAACACTGATAGCTGTATGGCTGTGGAGACAAACCAGGATTGTTGCCAATAACTGACTAACACACCAGTTTCCAGGCCAAGTGTATAATTTACTAAAAATCTTTGTTTTTTGCAAACTCTCTGATTTTCTTTCAACCACATGCATGTATGAATCATGGGTGTTAGCTTTCCCTTAAGAGTAGGATGTCACTCACAGGTTAAACATACTATGCATTGCATATGAAAGCATTACATTTATTGTTATTTAATTTCCAGCTTCTTTCTCTCATGCTGAGACTATCAAAGTGAAAGAACATTACTCATAATAGTCTCAAAGTGCTTTCAAGCATCAGCACTAGAACACTGACAGGGTGTACTAGAAAACTTTTAAACACCCTGATTTTTAAGCAGTTAAGTCTGCTTGTTTAGTTGACAATCAATGATATTGAATAGGTGGTTTGATAGCAAATTGTTTTTCCTGCTGGAAATGTTAAAAACTCCATGGGTGGTCTCATGGCCCTTTCAGATCAAAGTGGTGCAAATGGTATAGGAGAAAATTTATATTAATGCCTGTGGTAGCCAAAGTGACAGAAGCAGCAACTTACTAAAATAAATTTATAGGGGAGAAAAGTAGAACAAATTTAGACAGAAATCCTGTCTGTCCCAATGGAACTAGGGACTTGGCTCTATTTTATATAAATGGGTATCTGGAAAAAATGAGAGAGGTTTTACTGCAAATGATTCTCACTGGAAGACTGAACATATACTCAGATAATGAGATTTTCTTACATGAAGCTGCTGTAGATGAGTCTATCATAAAGTCTTCATATGAACAAATGGAGAAAGCAGAAAGGATAAGAGCTGTCTAAGTGCAAAGATAGACTTACATTTTTGGTGAGGGAATAATGCTACAGAGTAGTTACAAGACTATATATTTACTGTAAAAAGATACACAGTACTTAAAAAAAATCAGAGGATTTAAGAAAATCAATTTCTATTTTCTCTTTAATCTCTGTCATATAGATGTTGTATATGGTCCTTTAAAATTTCTTAAGATACTAAATATCCTAATTTCTTGCCTGTGACTTAGGGATCCTGCATACTTACAGGCACAGAGTAGTCAAATATTTCTGTGGAACAAGTTTGAATAAAAAAACACATCCCCAAGAAACTAATCAACACCCTCAACATTGTGCTGTCAGTAGTACATGCTGTATGCTTTCAAGGCTACACTCTTCTCATACTTGAAATTTCTTTCTGCACCTGTAAGCCTTCTGAATAAATGCTTAACTGAACCTGATTGATCCCTACAAAACTTCTGTTTTGATAAATCATCATTTCCCTCCAAAAAGCTTTCCTTCAGTTTGTTAGAGGCACATAATTAGGTGTATTGAAAACCATGCATTGATTGAAATATGATATGTAGCCCAATAAGGGCTAAAATCTCCCCCTAGTATTTTCTACACAGAAATAACTTGACCTCCAACACTCCTGCCACAGCAGTGTAAGTTTTATTCTGAATCAGGATATTTAGTTGCAATAAAACAAGCCACAGCTATGTGACATGCGCAACCATGCTAAACATACAACTTCCAGACATTCAAATACATTCTCCTTTCTGGGATAACATCCTGTGTTGTCTCACACATGAAAAATCAGAGCAGTAAGCAGCTGTGTCATCTAGGTCTATGAACAGAAAATTATAAAGAAAGGTGTGAAGATATAGTGAATAAAACAGAAATTACCCTTTCCCATTGTTTTCCACAGACCTCAGATTCTGATTCACAGCAGATTTATTATGGAAGGAGAATTTACAGTATCTCTAGCCCTTATAAACCAGACCTTCAAGTATTTTTATTTGCAATTATTTAAGTGACACCCTGCAGCTGAGTATTTTGTAATGCAGCAATTCCAAGAAGATTATTTAATGCCATGCAAATTGATAGGCTATTTCCAAGGCTTTTATGAGAAAATAATATCTCTAAAGCAGACAGGAGAAAAAAGCATTGCTACTAGGTCAGGTTGGTGTGGTGCCTTGCATTCAGCCTAGGACAATGTGTCACAGTACTGATATTAAATCTTGCTGTGGAGGAAGAGATAAGACTGCATTAGTTATGTCCGAAGAAATGCTTACCTAATATATTGACATAAAGAAATCTTTTAAATCAAAAAAGGCTGAGGATTGATTCAGGCTTTTCAATTTCCATGGGTTCAGTAGGGTTTTTTTATGGAAATGGAGGAAAAAAAGGCAAATTTTTGGGGGGTTGGATTTGTTTTGGATTTTTAATCAGAAAGCACATATGTTTGCAGATTATACTTAGACCTTGAATTGAAATTATATGGCTTCATAGTTTTCTTCTTGAAACCCATTTTAATCACATGTTGGGGTTTTTTTTGCCAGCTGTGTAACTGAGCTCATTTACAATGTCTTCACTCATAAAAAAGAGAAGAAATGGTGTTTAGTGCTCTACATTATATGCCTTTTTCCAGAATCATCCTGAGCATCTAGAATGCCATTTCTGATCCCTATCACTGACTTTTGACACCTAAATATAACTCATTTCCTGAGAAAGAATTTTTGAAAATTGCACTTGCATTTTGAAGCAAAAGAAACCTTTTTACAGTGAAATCAATATAATGATGTAGTCTTCCCTATCATTTGGCGTTTTTTTAAAGTGTTGAATTGCTGATAATTCCTTTAATTGAGCATAGCTGTTAAACAAGACTAAAATGTGAAAATATGTGAAAAGGTGGCAAAATTTCTGAGGCAAAGGCAAAAGAATTCATATATCTGTTAGTGCCAAATGAATTTTTCATAAATAATCTACCCCTTGATCAAATCTGATGAGCTATTTCTATGTCTGAATTCCATATTTGCAATGTCTCTGAAACTAAGGAAATTAAAAATTTTTCTAAAAGGAACAAATTTTGTTTTTCAGTGATGAGAGAGGAATAAATTAAAATAAACAGCTTTTGAGGGCCTTGACATGCATAAATCACTCACATGACCACAGCTTTCATTTCAGATTAATTTTCTACACTGCCAGGTGGCCATGCTGGCTGCACATTATTCTTCAGGAAGTGATTTGAAAACTAAATGAACCCAAATTCCAGGTAGAATGAAATAAGAATAGTTGCCTATGTTCTGCAGGATAGATTAAGAAAACAAGAAGATATTTGTCTTTCTGTGAAATGATATGCAGGGGGAATAAAGTCATATATAAATGGATTTGGATTGGTTTAATGTGTTCTGAGGTTCATTGACTAATTCTGTTTCTCACTATCTTTGAATGTATCTAGGTGAAATAAACAAGAGGTTTTCAGAGGATTAGAAAAAAGAGGGGTTTTTTCCTTTATTTCTCTTGTTGTTGGATTTGCTGATAAATGTGATCCCAACAAGGACTGAAGTACATTTTTATCAGCAGAAAGTTCCCTTACCCAATACAAGAAATTGGATTCACAAACAGAACACAGGACAGAGTGCTCCCAGCACAACCCAACTGTGGTTCTGTTCTACCTCAGGTTGCAGGGAAGACCTGCAGGCTACACTAGAAGCTATGGAAGTATTCTCTTACCTCTTAATATGCTTGTTTCAAAAAGGAAGGCAAAGACTCAGAGATCAACTATTCTGTAGACTAGGACAACAAGATAAGGAGAATATTGCTGAAGCAAATGAATGGAAAATTAAAAATGAAGAAGAATTTTCAAGAACTTGGAGAATTCTTTCCTTTTGTCTGATTTTTTAGTAACAGCTTTTTTTAGGTGTAGAATAGCAATAACTGAACTTTGCAAGTGCATACGCTAATGTTTGACATTTCTGAAAGAGTGTAAAATAATTCTGAATTTATTTTGTGTGGCTAATTCAGTGCTAGACATGTCTGTTGTCAGCAGGAAAATATTGCAACTATTTTCAAATAATGCTGACATATTTTGAAACATCATCAAGAAACTGGAACTGTAAACAGCCATCCACTACTTTTAAGCATTGAGATTATTGTGGGAATAAATCACAATCCCTTCCTGTTCATTTATTGCAAAAAGGGAAGGGAAGAATTTTTGCCTTTTTAGTCAACTACTTGCTGAGAAAGAGAGGGAGTTCTAAAACAGCTTGGAAAACAGATTGTCTTCTTTTTGTTTATAATTTCTTATAATCAAAAATAGCAGTAATGCATCTTCAACCTGGATAACACCAGCTCAGGGACCTTAGTCTTCTTAGGTTAATTTGCATGATGATCCATATGTACCATAACAACCTTTCATTTTATTCATCTGCTGTTGTTTTCATAAACAATATTTTTTTTATTTTATTTTAAGAAGAAAAAGAAAATAGTTTTCCTTAAATAATATTCAGCTATTTCCCTGGAGATATAAAGTGCGTGAGGCAAAACTGGAAGGAAAGGAAATATTCTTCTCTTAGATATTAAATTTATTGTGATGCTTCAGTATGTTATGATCATATCTCAGAGATGTCTAATTAAGAACCTACTCTCCCTCCCTCCCGCCAAGCCTACCAAAAAAAAAAAAAAAAAAAAAAAACGTCATTTGAATTTTTCCTCTGGGTAAAATAGTGCCATTGATCTTGAAACAAGATTTTCATAAGTTTTTCAGTTTAAACATTAGCATACGCTTTTTAGGGAGTCTTTCTACTCTGGCACAGCAAGAAAAGAAAGACTGAATTTTCCTAAGATCAGTTTGTTACCCAGGCTGAGTGAGAAATTAACACTTGAACAGCAGAAAGAAGGAATACTCACTTCTGCCTTCTCTGCCTAGTTTGGAAAGATTTGAGCTCATCTATGTCAATTAAGTAATCCTCCATGTTTATTTCATCTTCTAGAAGATTCTTTTAGTTTACACATCAGGTCTATTGCTCTGTCTGACTGGAAATTCACCACATTCCAGGGGGAATAAAAAAATGCATTTTTCAAATTACCATCCATACAGAAAAAAATGCTGAGAAGGTTTTGGTCTCTTTCGTAACCAACCCCATACATTGAAACCACCTTGTTGCCCTGATGAGGTGTTTCAGACTGGTTAAACTAGGCTCAGAATCCAAACTAATCCATTATCAAGAGTCACTAGAGAGTTTCAGAAGTGCAATTCAGAATCTGTGACAAGTGAAAATGTCATCAGTCTTTTCTGCTCCAGAAAAAGTGAAAGTAGAATATTCTATTATGAGAGAAAGACATGAGGTAAATAGATCTAATTTTCATCTATTTTCCAGCACTGTTCTGATTAGTGCTGTTGTTTGTGCTGCATACAACTTTATTCTGACTTTGGGCTGCTGTATTAAACCACTTTGTCATATGGGAAGAATGGAGCAAAAACCACATGCATACAAGCTGCATTTTAAATTTTAATCAACTTAAGCTATCAATGCCATAAGAAATAGTATTTTATTTATTATTCCTTAGTTCCAGTAGCAAAATAGCATCAAAGATGAAACAAAAAGAGATGAACTGAGAAACATCTTATGGCAGATATGCAGTGGTGTTGGTGAAATGTCAGAACCCAGGACATCCCTCTGGCTGCCCTGGGTGGTCTGAGAGCTTGGCAAGGGACTCGGGGACCTTGACACAGAGCCAGCAGTGATAGTGCCTTCAATCTGAGCCCATGGGAGAAGTTACCAACTTTGTAAGAAGATTTACAAGCCACAAGAATTTGATCTGTATAATAGTTAATTTATCACAGGGTGTAAAAGTAGATTTTTGGGGTTTTAGTATGGGGGTGCAAGGGAGGCAAAATGGAGGACTCTGGGCATGTCCCTGTCCTTCTGTTCCTTCTTCTTGTCCTCCATCTTCTGCTGTGGTGGTGGCACTTTTGGATTGGTTTAGAGTAGAAGTTAACTGTCTAACATAGGTGATAGGTATTGGTAATTAACTGTAAATTTAAAACATGTAATATTTAGTATAAAAGTTAAGAGCACCCTGGGAGTGGGCAGTTGGTTCCTGACCCTGCTACAGAAAGGACCTTGGCAGGGCACAGAGGGAATGTAATAGATAAGAAAATAATAAACAACCTTGAAAACCTGAGACAATGGATTCCAACCTCTTCTTCTGGCACGGGGCTTGGGAAAAGGACTTTCTATCTCAAATCTCAGGATCTGCCAGCAGCAGAATCCAGCAGTGAAACATGGTGTCAGTAAAGGTGGAAGAAATTCTGCTCAATAGTCTTCACCTGTTCACATTTTGTACAGTCTGTTTTATTATACTTTATTGCTTGTTCCCTCCCATTTTTACCACATGAGTTGTTTTTCATGTACTGTTTTAGCTTTGTTTTCCCTGAATACTGTTTTATCTGGCTCTAAATGTTCAGAAGATATTCTCAGTGTTTTGTGCTGGGCCTCTAGTGTCCCTGTGGTGTCATCTTGTGCTTGTACACTCGGCGTCTCTGCTATCAGCCCATGCTGCTGTTCCCTTCTACAGTTGCAGTGGGTATGATCCAGCCCCTTGGAAATGTCTCATTCTGCACTCTTGACACTTGTGCCTTTCTAGTTATTCTTCCTTCAGACTCCATCTGCAATACACATAGTTTTTTAGAGATAAGCATGTTCTACTCTCAAAGACAAATCACTTCCTTGTCCAGAAGGCCTTAGCTGGCCTATGATCCAGCCATCTACTTGGCCAAATATTTAGCTAAAATATTTTGTACATTATGATCAAGCATATCAAACTATTTTACTTTTAAGTACCCTAGTGAAAGTCTGTATGAACGAGAGGTTGAGGGCAGAAAATCATTTGTTTGATTTTTTTTCCAACAGCTGATTTTTCATACTGAATAAGTGCATCCTAATGCCTGTTTGCTATGGTTTAACTTCTAATTAATTTTTCCCCAGGATATATACTTGCTGTCAGGGTAGGACATGCATTTACTGGGTATGTATGACATGTAAATTAACTTTCTGATACTGTGAAGAAGTTTTTTTGAGTTCAGGGAAGGATTGCAATAGATACATGATTAATGCATTTTCAAGGTAAAGCAATTCCTGAAACTGTTGTTGGGTTCTACTCTTCTCTTGTACTAAAAGACTGAAAATTTCCTAAATTCTGCTGAGCTGCATATTTATTTGCACATTTAGCTATGCAAGGCTAGTGGCACTATGGAGAATAAAAGGTGTTGCTGTATAGCTAGTCACAATTTCTTCAAATGAGAAAATGGAAGTATTCTCTTATTTCTCTTTAAATGAGAAAAAAAATCAAGATTTCTATTTCATTTTTTTATTATTTTCTTATTTTTTAAGTAATAGTTAATTGCTTTAAAATAAAAATAGTTCTTTCTATTCTGACATTAATGAAATTCAGAGATTAAATGAGCACTTCATGCAAATTCCACATTGACACAAGAAAATAGCTGTACCTGTTCTTAGATTTTAGCAACATATCTGCCTGCTTAGAGATAAGGGAAGAAGTAGTCAAAGTGAAAGTTGTTAACTGCCTTTGCATGAGATCATTCCTGTAGTTGAACCAGAACCCCTAAATTTTAGTGTTGTTTTTCATTCAACTTTCTCCTACTTCTTAACCCAGCTTTATTATCTGCCTACCAAAGGTCTGGATGTATGAGAGAAACAGAAATAATTGGCATTTATAGAAATACTTATAAAAATATTTCTTTATATTTTAACAGATAAATGCTCTTGTCACCGTGATCTTCTTAAAAACTGAAATTAAATGGGATGTTATGGAAAAAGGGATTGAACTCTAAGGTAATGGAATAGTTACTGAGTAATGTATCGAGAACACCACCATATACGTAAAAGTGTCTGGTTCACCATTCATTTGTTATAAAAATTATTCTTCTGTTGTAGCTGAAATATTTGAAGAAAATCTTGCCCTAGGATATCAATTTTGAACCTTCACAGGTCTGTTCTTACTCTTTTTTAGGTTGCGGGAAGTAAGATGTCAGGTCTTGTTCATATTTCAACTTTCAAATACATTTTTTCTTCCTCTAAGCTTTAGCAGAAAAATAATTTCCTAGTTCTGTCTTCACAGGAAGTCAAAAAACAGGGCCAGATTTCTCCTTCTGCTTTTGAGTTTTTCCACAGCGTGATTCCAGATTATTGCAATGTATCATCACTTGCGATAGAATGGAGTTCAAGTTTGGGTCATACGTTCTTTCAATAGGACATTAAAAAATTGCTAATAGAACATGCTGGGAGAAAGTTTTTGTTAGTGTCTATGCATATTTCATTGCCAACTTTTTTATTCAGGTATTTTTCCAAAAAAAAAATGAAACAAATATTTTTCTTTCAAGTGCTGTATTTAAAAGAAATCATATTTGCAGAGCCATGCATTTCAAAATTGCTAAGATAAGTCTGGTTAGGCAATATGATTAATTCTAGCGTTGTATAAAACTTTGTAGTGGAATTAATCAAATTTGTGAAAATGTCCTTCATTAGTTTGTATTTTCTAATAGGAAGGAAGAGTAAGCATTTGAACATTTCAAATGGATCTTGTTTATTGGAGCCTAAGCTGCATAATCCAAGAGGTCTTGCCCTTTTATTAATGTTATTATTTTAAAAGTTGCAGGTTTTGATTTCTAATTACAAGAAAATGCAAGTACTTGGAGTGACTACACATTATAGGTTTCTATATGTATATTTGAGATTTACATAGACTTATAAGAGTCTTTGCCTTTCTTGTCAAACAGAGATGATATCCTTTTCTTCTTTCTCAAGGAATCAATGTCTATTAACATGTATGTGTGAATCAATGCCTATTAGCTTCTTGAATGTGTGGTCCTCCCCCCACCCCAACCCCCTACTCCTTGGACCTGCTCTGTGATGTCAGGAGCTCCTGACAAGGCTTGACCAAACAAGCTGAATGCTGAAGTGCCCCTTTACCACACCAGTTGTGTGATGAATCATCCCCTGATCATATCAGAAGCCCTTGCAAGGTAAAAATAGAAACAGTTCTGACTGTTCCAGGAGGATCAGCTGCCTGACCAAAGTGGGGAATAAAGGGTTAGCAATTATACTTCTTAGCCATGGCAATTTTTTCCCCTGAATCACAGCCTGAGTGAAAGGGCACTATCATTATGAAACCTTTTGAAAAGGTCTGAAGCTGCCCTACACACACATACCCCTCAAGGTGTAACCCTTGTCTGATGAGAAATGCTAAGGATTTGCTGTGAGAATTCTGCTGAACCCAATGGGAATTTTTGATAGGTACCTTTACACACACAAATAGAGATGTATCTTGGTGTCTGGGCACATTTGTGTGAATTGATAGTGGCATGAATTTCATTGTTGCAAATCTTATTGAATAATTTTGTACGTGTTAAACTAGTTAATGATTAAGTGCTGCTAACCCCTTCTGCACCCTTCTCTTTTTGTATCCATATCATTTACACCCTTACCATTTTGCATCCCTGCTACACCTGTAAATCATCCTAAATTGTTTCTCCTCCAATTTTCCTGAGTATGCTTCATCTATGAAGTAAATAAAAGAGTGAACTTTGACATAGAGCTCTGTTAAGATACACTTTCACAAATTTATATTAAAACCCACTTTTTTTCCAATATGTTTTATAGTGACTCTTTAAGCTTTCCAAACCAATGATTCATGATAGCATGTCAAGATTTTTTGAGAAGAGACAGGGGCTGCTAATGTATTAAGAACCAAGAGAGAAACAGTTGTGAAATTCCTCAAGGGAATTAGAGCATGTTCCCCTGTAAAGATGACACAGTCAATATCCCAGCTAAAGTGCCTCCACACCAATGCCCGCTTCATGGGTAGGAAGCAGGAGGAGCTGGACACTATGACCTAATTGCTGCTGTTGGCACATGGTGGAACAAAATGCACAACTGGAGTGTTGCATCTGCTGAAAAAGTGGCAAACTGACAGCTTTCACGACTTGGAGGTAGTCAAGAATAATTTTTTATTCTGACCAAAAGAGAAGTGTTGTTAGGCCTGTTGCTCACCAACACAGAAAAACTAATTAGGGATGTCAAGACTGGTGACAGCCCGGGCTGTCGTCATGATATCCTGGTGGAATTCAGAGTCTTGAGACACATGGGCTGTGTGAAGAGTAGAGTCAGTATGCAGTACTTTAGGAAAGCAAACTTTCTGTTGTTTAAGGCAGCAATGGATGAGACCCCCTGGGAAACGGCTCTCAGGGACAATGAAGCTGAACAGAGCTGTCAGTTCTTTAAGGACATTTTTCTTAGCACTCTCAATTCCCATGTGTATTAATTTGGACAAGGAAGGCCCAAGAACGGCTCAATGAGGATGTCCTGGTCAAAGTAAAGAATAAAAAGAAAATGCACAAACAGAGGAACCAGGAATGTGTCCCTGGGGAAGGATATAGGAACACTATTCGGCTGTGTGGGTATTTGGTTAGGAAAGATAAAGCACAGTTGGAGAAGAGTAGGTTCCAGGGAGAGCTTATCATGACTTTTCACTATATAAAAAGGATCTTATAAAGAAGACAGAGAAAGATTTCATATAAAGAAGAAATTCTTTCCTGTGAGGGTAATGAGACACTGGAACAGTTTGCCCAGAATGCTGTAGATGCCCTGTACCTGGAAATGTTCAAGGCCTGGTTGTACGGGGCGTTGAGAAACCTGGTCTGGCGGAAAGTGTTCCTGTCCATGTCAGGGATGTTGGAACTAGGTGGTCTTTAAGGTCCATTTCAATTCAAACCATTTTATGATCCTATAATTCATTTTTCCTCATACACTTTTAGCAATGGATTCAGCCAGTTTGAGGGGAAGAAGAGCAAAGAGCAAGAAGAGCTGAGAAAGGGTTGTGTTATATGGCTCTGGAGAAAGGCTATTGTGCTTTAAGAGATTCATGGTTTGACAAGAAAATTTTTTGTGTCTTTATGTCTGTAACTCTAAAACCTCGGGCTAAACATGCACATAAAAAGCAATGCGGACCTTTGTAATTTGTGGTAAAAGCTAAAGTTGATTTTACGTGGTTTAGAGCTTTGTAGTGGAAATTATATAACAGAGTCACTGTCACCTTGACCTGTTTTCTAAATCTCCTGTGGAAATCTGTAAAATTATACATATGCCCACACAAAAGTTAATAGCGTAGGGTAGGCAGAGAACACTATTGTGTTTCATTTTGAACAGATTTCTTGAGGACATTTGAAAAAATCAACAGCTTAAAGCATTTGAGTATTTTTTCTGTGATTCATCCTATGAACTTGTTTTACCATCCACTAAATAACCATTTATATTCAGAAAGTATAAAAATCCTGATATGAGAAATTGATTTAAATGTCTCTTTTTTGCAGGCTGAGCTTACTGATATAATTGACAAAATTTATATGAGACAGTGAGAGAGAAAAGTGAAGTTATATTTTGAGAAGGGAGGAAATGCAGCATTAATAAGAATTTCTACTATATTATTAAAATAGAAAAGTAAATATAAGAAACATGTAGGCATTAAACATATATTCTGACACTTTTCATAAATTATTGTTACTGTAATATGGGCCACTAAGTTAAAAAATACAACTGCTATTGAGAAAAAAAAACCACAAATTTTTAAGCATATCTCACAAAAAATTATTTCTATGAAATGTTTGCACCACACTTCCTGAATTTTTGGCAGATGTATACATCATGGCTCAGCAACTGCTCATGGTTTGGGCTGACTTTTTAATGGCAGGTACAAAAAGTTCCAGGCTCAAAGTCCTTGTAATGATGGGGAAGGGGGGGTATTCTTTTTGTAGAGAAATGGCTGAGCTGCTAAATTATTTATTCAATTGAGAAGGAGAGAGAAATTGGTTCTTGGGGTTTAAAAAAGTATTTATGAATCAGTGGGAAAAAAAACCCAAACCAAAACAAATCCAAACCATTTTTTTCCCTTGACAGGTGAAAAGAAAAAAGAGGGGAAAAAAAAAAAAAAAAAAAAAAAAAAAAGGTG
>VZUI01055263.1:0-23624 GCA_013401135.1 Cettia cetti | reverse complement strand
AAAGTGGAAAAAACTGTTTATTAACAAATAACAAAGGAAAAGAACACTCCCCAACACAGAGAAGGAAAAAAAAAAAAACAGCCCCAGATGATACTCAGGCAAGTTGCTGTGAAGGGAGGGCGCCGAGCTTCTTCCTGCAGACTCACGTTCCAGGCAGCAGGTCTCAGGTTCCCAGCCACCAGATCCGGAGTCGGTTTGGGTCTTGAGGGACAGGGGACAGAGAGGAAAGAGGATGCAGGTAGCAAAGCAAGCGAACAAGCGAAGCAGCGAAGCCAGCGACAGCCAGGCAGCAGACAGGCAGCCCCCCCAAAGCAAGCCAGCCCAGCGCCGCCGGCCCCCTGGGGGGGGAAGCAGGGGGGGAAGTGCTGCGGGGAAAGGCCGCCGCCGCCAGACACAACAATCTCACAATCTGGGATACAGAGGCACCGTCAGCCCAGGACAAGGAGTGAAAAACTGTTATTTGTGTCACAATAAGTATTG
This sequence comes from Cettia cetti, assembly GCA_013401135.1. NCBI lineage: Eukaryota > Metazoa > Chordata > Aves > Passeriformes > Sylviidae > Cettia > Cettia cetti. The sequence goes on along the minus strand of VZUI01055263.1, from coordinate 23,144 downwards.
CCCTAGTAAGAAAAGTTATTAAAATTATACAGTGCACTTTAATAGAAATAGAAAGACAGTCCAGGGCATGAGTTCAGTATGCAGTGATGTAGGCTAGAAAGAAAGTGCCCCTTGGGGCGGGTAGGATTTTGAAAACCTGACTCATGAAAGATTTCTTTACATTTTCTTTGAAGTGTTTTCTACAGGTGAGACAGAGCATAGTGAGCCATGTGCCTACTGGTTTGTGCTACAGAAATGCCTCCTTTCACATCTTCCAACTAGGAACAAATTGGTTTTGTACTTTCTCTTGAGATGTGAGCATCTTCATAAGCAGATTTTAGTTATGCTTAATTTTTGAACCTCCTGATATATCAATATTAGGTGAAACAAACTCCAGCTAGTACTGTGGGAAAAAAGTGGAATGTTTGCTTAAGCTTTTACATATTTTTTCCATAATATACTGAGCTAAGAAATACAGTTTATTTAATCTGATTTACAAAATGACTTTATTTTTATTAACAAAGGCCTTGACAAATAATCTGTAACAAATAATCCACTATCTGTGTGACTTTAGTACTGACATTTGGTAAATGTCTACTGAGAAAATTTACATTGTACTGCACTATTTAATTTTATTATTGTCTTATATTTGCATACATTTGATGGAAAAATTAAGAACTGCCTATGTTTATTGTTCTATTGTTTTAGTCAAAGAATAGGTTCTTACAGACATACACAAAAATTATTCATTTAAGAATTATTTTACATGCATTCCTCTCAACCCCTACATACAAAGAACATTTCTTTTCATTATTCACGGACATCTCATAAGCCCATGTGTTTTTCCTACAGGTATAAACAAGCAGGTGTCCACAGTATGTTTCTGCTGTTGTCCTCTAATCAGGCAGTTATTCTTACTGGGTTGTTAGGTTTTTTTACTTCAGAGTTCAATTTATATCTCACAATAGGATTTTCTTTGTCAAACAAATAGAATACTGGTATATACTGAAAGCAAATTTATGTGTCACATCACTACTGTTAATGGAAAGTGTATTTGATAATAATGCCATAATAATTAACCTTAACACATTTTTAATGAGAATTTTTAAATATTATTTTTGCTTACTAAAGCAACAAAATACTTATATCAACTCTAAAAATTATTTTGATACTGGAATACTCAAGACTTTAGTTTTATCATTTAGGTCAGAAATCTCATTTGATTCATTTATAGATGACATTATGATAATCAGAAGGATTTAAGCAAAATAACCAACTTTTTCTCATATGAAATAGGTTCTTCAGCATGGCTCCTTTTATATTCAAAGCTAATTGAATCATCAAGATCCATATTTCATCTTCAATACCCATTCAGAATTCTATATACAGGAAAATATATTAATATTTCTTTAAAACTTCACAGCCTGAGAATACTTGCAGTTTTTCCCCTCTCTCTTCCTTCTCCTGTCCTCTTCCAACCTCTTTTTCCCAGGTTTTTTTGCCAGTCTTCCATATTACTATCTCCAATTTTACTTCTCGTTTCTAGGTCAGTTGGAAAATCCTCAAATCCGAAAGTAATTGCAAACTTTTTTGACAATGTGAACACAAGTTGCAAAGGTTTCTTTGACAACTTAGCAAAAATTCCTTTTCTCTCCATCTTTGCCTGTGGATCACACTGTCCTCTCCCCTCCTTCATGATGATGAATAGTTATTCCACAACTTCAACCCAATGAAAAAAACCACAGCCTATGTCCACTGATTTTTTTATACTTTGTCCAAAACTTCTGTTGGAAAAAGGTTCATGATCCATGACATATATAACACATGATGCACATGGTATCTTTTTATCTATGCCTCTGTTTTTTTCCTCCCAATATCTATTTTATCTTTATTCATATTTATAATAATTAAAATTATTTTATGTTTTATTTCCTTTTCTTGCAAATAAAAAAACCCTTGTACTGAGTCAGAGATATCAATATTCATTGTATCAACATTTTCTCAACTGTAGATTTATACTCTGCCACTCTGTTTAGCCACAGTGGTGATGCAATTAAAAAAATGTTCAAAATCATGTTTTACAGAACTTAATCTTGATAAACAGGTATTTGGTTGGAAGTATATATATATATATATATATATATTTTTTTTTTTTTTTTTAATTCTGGTTTTATTACTTTTTGGAGTGGAATAAGGAGTTTGCTCTCTGGATGCTGTGCTTATGTATTTATTTATTCTGTATGAAATATGTTTCAGTATATGAGTTATCAGCATTATTGATATATAACCATGTAAATGGCCTGTAGCTAATGTGATTAACAACTTCTAGGGGGAATTCTATTTCAGGAACTATACACTTTCTGAAATGTAAAGTTCCTAGTGTATATATTTAAATTAAGTTCTTAAAAAATGGTAACCAGTAGCCTGAAGGGTGCACATTGTCTTTATCACAGAGAGGAAGCAATGTCCAGACTGAAACAGGCAACCCACAGGATGCCTCAGTAAACCACAAGGCCTTCAAGGACAGAAGATGGATCAGTATGTAACTGTTGAGTCTAAACCTGCACTCTTTTGCTGCCAGTTTCAGACAAGCAGGATCATTATAAGAAGCTTCATTAGGCAGAAAATGTGAGATATGTTAGGGTGAAAGCAATGAGTTTCTGTTAAATCTCTTTTTTTTATTCTCTCTAAACCCTTTAGCTGCCCTATGTTTCAGCACTATTTAAAATGAGACATTTTAATATTTTTTTCTACCACTCTGTATGTTCCTTGAAGAAAGACAAACTTTTAACTTTAGCAAAAATGCTGGATTGCTTGATTTGAAGGTCTTTAAATCTGTAAACATAATAGATATGTTAGAGGACTAGAGCCAGAATGGCTTTAGATCTTTTTTTATTGCATCATGTAATATCTAGTTTTCTAATGTAGATGTTTTTCTTGCCCCATAGAGTTCTCAGTGACTGTTGTAAAACTATCACTCTTTACTTTTTCTGTGGAAAGATTTTCCTGAAAGACTGTGAAAATTCAATGGGTAAATGTGTCCCCTGAAAAGTACACTGGTGGCCATGCACATAACCTAATGTCCCTTAATGACAAATTTTAGCAAATGGAAGAGCAATAATCCCAGAGGTTAATTTTAACCCATTTCACTATATCTGGCTCAGAACCATCTGAAAAGCATTTCTTCTCCTACTGAGGCAAAATTGATACTGTGGACAATAACCATATTGGTAAATGCACATTTTGGTAAATACCCTCTTCTACCCCAGCTTGTACAGCCAATGGCTCAGCAAATAGTTCCACAGGAGCAATAACTTGCTTTTCAGAAGGCATAATTGTCTAAACTGAAAGCAGAAATCCTTTTTCTATCCTCCAACCTACTTGTTTCATGCTTATCCAATACATTTAAGTTGTGAGTTGCTTCTCAGACTCTGCTGTAAGTTCACAGTTGTGAGTTCTGTATTTGATGATTACAAGAGCTGTTTCCCAAAGTTTTCATCTAGGTTGCATTGATTGGAGTTTAAGCTGTGTAGTCTGAAGGCAGAGGAGTCAAGTCTCTGCCAACTATGCTGGTCTCAAAATAATTTAGAAGTCTGAGTCATCATAGGTCTTATCTTTCATCTCAAAGCAGGAAATTGGACCATAACCACACCAAGGAAATTCTCACCTAGGAAGATATATTATGCTTATTTTTAAAGTATACTATTATCTCAGACATTGTATTCAAGATTTAATCAGCAATTTCCATTTCCCTTTCTCACTGTCACTGTTCTTCTTAGTTTTTATGACCAAACATAAATAAACCAGTAAATTGGCACCAGGGACAAGAAACTTCTAGAAAATGGTTAATATTGATAGATAAGCTTCAAATGCTTTCTGTGCTCTTTATATCGTTGTACCTTTTGAATGATGTAAACATTTCAGGAAATATTTCCCAGACTTCATACTTGTACCTACTCCTCAGTATTTCCTTTCATTTGGTTTAACTAATCTTTTCTGATTCTGGGAAGTAGGAAAAGCTGGAGATGCTCACTCTCACACGTCTGTATATTCTGATCCTCCTTCTCCCTGTCCGCTTTATTTTCTCCTGACTATTTCATCCATTTATGGCCTTCTTTTTTTCCCTTTTTCTGCTCCTCAACTGTTGATAACTCTGGTGCTGCTCTACCCAATCTCTAATGCATTTTCCTATTGTAGCTTTACCAAATAGATTTATGTTTAGTAAAAGGGAATAGTGAAACTTCGGGTTGTTTCAGCTATCCAACTCTTTCCAAAGGTGTTATATGGCACAGAGTGTCACTGGCAGCAAGGTCCTCTGGTGGCTAGGCACAGTGGGACACATGCTTGTGACTGTCTGATCACACTGTACCTCTGCCTGGAGCACTGCATTAGAGCAAAACTACTGCTAAGCTTCAAGGCTTGTGTGCCACCAGGCTACGCTAAGCCAGGCTGAGGACTCAGATCCAACATCTTTGGGCAGTTCTGCTGCGGAGCTCTGAGCAGAAAGCAGTCCTAGTTCACTCTCCCTTTTCCTCTCTAGTTAATTGTGAAAACAATAAAGAAGTCAGATATTTGAATTTTAAGGATTTTAGAACCAAAATTTTTTGTGCATTTGATATAATTAGATAGTTTAAAATAAACTAGTATTTTTAAAGTAAAATTCTTTTTAGAAGTGTTTAAATTAAATTAATTAAAATTTTAATTTCTTCAGAGGAAAATTCTGAATATTTTTGGTAGATTCAAAGCTGATTGAACTCTATAGAAAGACTAACAAACTCAAGCATAATTTAGAAAAAAATGTTAAGTATTTTTAGTTAGAATGACTGATAAAGTGTGATTAATTTCTTTATGTTCATATTTACTCTCTATGAATAAAGTTGGGAGCTTGATGGAAATTTTAGCAAGAACATGAGATTTTAAGCAAACATTGCATAATTTTTAGGGTAGATTATTTTCAACTTTTGTTCTGAAGTATTCACAGTGGAAAACTGGAAAAAAGTCCTGATATGGCTTAAGTTTATCCCAGAATTTCCACAAAATTTGACAGAACTAAATTTGTGTTACAGATTTGAAGACTTATGTTTAACCTCTCAAGGTAAAGTCATAGAAACACATTAATGTATCTTAAAATAATCTTAATTATTTTTCTTGTGTCACCTACAGTGCAGCTCTTAGAAGACGTGCAGACAGATGCTCTAGACAGATAGTCTAAAGTAAATGAAAAACTTAAGATAAAATAGAAATTTAATTATTAATTATAATATTAACAATACAGAAAAAATAATTACAAAGAGACTACAATGGAACAGGACTGCAGTTCACAAGAGATATCAATTCTTAACACTTGAACTTTGATTAAGAAAATAAAAAATGCTATGTTAGTATAGCACGTGAAGAAAAAGACAATTTATAAAATTGTGTTTTAGAAATAAAATTATTTAGTCTAAAAAAAAAATCTTGCCAGCTCTGCCATTTGTGCTGAGTTGTGGAATTTCAGCTTGAATCAAATAAAAGTGTATTGTTTGTTTAGAATCAGGGATGTGGTTGTGGGTTTCTAGATTTTCAGGTAAAATCTTTGCTGCTAGTACTCCTCTTTGACCCTTTTCCCCTCTGGCTTGGTCTAAAATAAAACTGCTAAACTTATTAAAATAACAGAATTCTTGTTTTTCTGTCAGATGTTATGGAGGAAATCCAAGGGTCCTTTTGTTCCAGTCTGAATTGAAGCATATGGAAAAAAACAATTCAGCTTGGCTTACTTATGAGTCACCTCCTTGATCTGTTAAAATGAAAAAAACTGACAAAGTGCAATCTTCAGAGAAATACATCTTAGAGCTCCTCAGATAAACAAAGATCCCAGTTACTGGGCTGCAGCATCCAAGCATATTCAGAGAAATTTTCATCCCCATTCAAGAATTCAGACCTCTAAGCCTCCCTACCTGAAAAAATATAAGGCTGTTTTGAAGCATTTTCAAAACAGAGAACAAGCATTTATTGTGATACAGGGTTGGAACATGCAGACAAGTGCCAGGTCTCACAGACAAGATTCCTACTTAATGGTCATAGTGACCTTGTGGTACATTCCAGTGTTTTCATATCAAAAGTATATCTGCTGATTATTACTTTACACTATTAAAAACTGATTTGGAGAGCCATGATGGGAGACACGATATTAAAATGCTATACTTCCTGTATAGATAATGTTTTGTTTTGAGATTTAGCTTGTGTGAAAAGCACATTCTGCAGTACATATATTGAAAGGAAGGCATAGAGACAGTTTTCAGCTCCTTTCAGTCAACACTTTAATGACAGGATTATACTGATAAACACAGAGAATTCTCCTTGGCCTTGGGACTTTCATGTGATCTTGGGAAAAATGAGGTAAAGGCAGCAGAGAGAGTTCCCTTTTGTGTACTGAAGTGAAGAGGCAGTGACACAAGCTTCAACTGACCTTTCAAAAGTGGATGCATCTAACAGATTTAGAATTAGTATATGGCTGTGACCCTCATTAGAACAGCCTTCATAGTAGTGTTTTCTACTTCCTCAGTTCTAACAGAATCAGGAATCTAGAGAAAATAAAGCGAAATCTTTTGATCCTTTTGCCCTTTGTACTCAAGTGAAACCAGAAGTGTAAAGAAGTAATAAAGGCAAAAGAAAGAAATGTCAGTTTCTTAACACTGGTTTAGTTTAGGATTAGTTGCATCACATTCCCTGGCTGCTCCTTAAAAATTAATCACTCTAATCCCCTCTCTTCTTCCTTCTTAATTTGAATGGTTCATTTAAAACTTTTAGTGAATGATGTTCTTCTGTTTATTGTTGTCAACACAGTAACTAAATTTCAGAACACCTCATACTATTTACTACTATCACATTTTTGGTGAGTTTTTTTATTTTTTGGTAGCTATTTTTTAAATTTCTCAGGTACTGCTTTTGTTCCACTTCATTCTCGCTCACTCTCTTTTCTCATTCCTTTAATGAATACAGTCATGTTTATCTTCCTTTTGTAGCCAGATCATATTTTCATCCCCATTTGCCTCACTTTTCACTTGTTTGGAAGGCTATGCTGTGTTTGAGTATGAAGTAGTGCACTGAATCAGCAAAGGACTCTAAACGGGAAGTTAGCAGAGCTGAATAGGAGCAAGAGGTCTGAGGATACAAAGGAACAAAGTTCAAGGAAGTCAACTGGATTGAAATCCTGAGGGAAGAAATAATTACTAAGAAGCAGATGCTTGGAGAGGCAAGGGAAAGAGAGTGAAAATGTGAGGCCAGAGCAGCTGTCATCCTTCAAGCCCTTTTTTTCTGCCACAGTCAACCCAGCCAGAATCTTTCACCATCTCTCTGACCTCCTGGTGCTCCAGTGTCCCTGGCTCAGCTCTGTATGAAACTGCTATAAGCAGAGCCCTGGCTCACACAGCTGAAAAAAATCGAAGAACTCTAAGGAAAGGCGGTGAGCAGATCTGTAGGACAGACACAGACATGATAAAGAAAGTAAAATCACAGTGCTGTGACTGCGTGGCAAAAAGCCTGTTAGCTCGGGGGCTAAGGAGAAACCAGCAAAATTGAAAGGTGCCAGGTTTTTATACACTATTGGGATGAAATTTTGGTATGAAAGAAAAGGAAGAAGAAGCCACAGTCATGTCAAATGGTGCAGCATGAATAGAGTGATTGATGCTTTCTTTTTTGATTGGATTTCAAAGTATGAAAATAACAGGCCCAATGAGGAAGGACAGGATGCACTAAGAACTGTGTGAGGACAGCACTCTGATTCAATGTGTTGGAGTGATCAGGATTATCAATGCCTCCTGAGCAGGGACAGAAGAACATCTCACTTTGAGGCCTTTGGGGGAACCTAGGGACAGCTTGCCTTGCAGAGGATAGTTCAGAGTCCCAAAGAACAGCTATCTGAAACAGGAAATGAAGATAGAGTAGTTGAAGTGCATAACTAAACAAAAGGTAAATGATATCTTTTGAAACTAAAGCAATGAACCAGTCATTTTAAAGTAAGTAGAAAACAAGTTTACTAATATCCCATATCCCTGGAACTTCAGTGGAAATATAATGGGAACAAAAGATCTTCTACAAGCCCTCTGTATTGAGAGATCTGTTTCATGAGCTGTGTATACGGTAATTTTGCAAAAACAAAACTTTTTCACATAGAAAAAGGTTTTTCTTCTTCTCAGAATCACTGTATTAGATTAGCTGGCCATAATCTGAATGATTCTTGTTCTTTTCTCAATACCTAATAGTGTATGTGACAAGTACTGTTGCCATTTTAAAAGAGATTTAATACCAAAGGAGGAACTCTAGTGAGGAACAAAGTCCAAGACCTCTATTTGGCATGTCTTCAGAGGTCATTTGTAAATTTTACTTTGAGATAGATTTCCCTTGGATACTGCTGTGACAGAATTCTGCATAAAATTGTTCTAAGAAGGCTAAATGGAAAAAATAAACCTTTTACAAGGATTAAGAGTGGAACAGGACATATTTAAGATTTCAGTCTCAGGAAGGTTTTGTGCAGTCTCTGAATGGGCAATAAAATTGAGAGTGACAGGATAAAAGGGTGTAATACCATAAAATATCTAGTGGTTCTAGCAGCTAAAGAGGGAAATTCATTCATTAAAAACTTGAGCCCATTCCCAGGAATGGGCTCAAGCTTCTTGACTTCTTTTGGGAAGCAAAGTTGCTTACATTAAAATTACTTTAAAAGTTTGAAAAGAAAGGGAACTCTATGGCAGGAAAAGGAAGAGAATAATTAATGGAAAGTTTAAAATACTTGTAAAAAAATACTTATTAAGAAAATTCCTCATTGCATTCAGTGTCTTGGCAATAGTTTTATCCTAAATGCCCCTAACAGACATGGGTTACCAATTAAGCAATGCACATTAGGTTCAATCCCCTCATTCCTCTGTCGTTTTGCTGCAATATTCTCTGTTTGCTGTTCTCTGTTGCCAGATCTAAGCCATTGTTGCTCTGCCATTCCCACCTGTGCTGTCTCCACAGATGCCATGGGGTGATGCCTAACTTGGAGGACTTAGGATTGGACTTCCCAAGTAATTGCAGCGCTTAAAAACAGATTTAAGATTGTTTTATCTTGCTTGGAGCAGATGGCAATAGTTTTTTTCAGGAGTCCCAAGGATCTCAGGGTTTACTTACCACCTTTCTTCAACCAGTTTCCACAGTAAATCTGTTCCCAAAGTCTTTGAAGTACATTCATCTCAGTTTACAGAACTGAGAGATTTCCAAGATTAGTACAAAATGAAAGAACTGTATTATACTAGTAAAAGGAATTTTAATTTTGGTCATGATATATGTTTTAGGGTGATATATGTGATATATGGGAATAAAGCATGTAATTTGAATTGACAACACATTCTAAGTAGCCCTCAGAATAAATGGCATTACTTATCCCCCACTAAACATAAAAACATGATCACTAGATCAAGAAAATTTTCTGAATTGGAAGGGACTCAGTAGAATCATCAAAGTCTAACTCCTGGCCCTGAACAGGACAGTGCCAAGAATAATACCAGGTTCCTGAGATCTTTGTCCAAATTCTCCTCACACTTTGTCAGGTTTGGGACTGTTACAGAGCCCACCATCTTGGTGAAAAGTTTTTTCCTGGTGTACAGCCTAAATCTCCCCTGACACAACTTCAGGCTATTCCCTTGTGTCCTGTCACTGGTGACAACAGAGAAGAGATCAGTGTCTGCCCCTCCTCTGGCCCTCACGAGGAAATTGTCACTGCAGTGAGGTCTCCCCTCAGACACCTCTTCTCCAGGCTGAAAAGACCAAGTCACCTGACCTGCAGCTCTTATCTCTTTCCTTCCAGGCCCTTCATCATTTTCATTGCCCTCCTCTGAATGCTCTCCAATAGCTTTATATCCTTGCATTGTGGCACCCAAAACTGCCTTCAGCTGAGGCTGCCCCAGCTCAGAGCAGAGCAAGACAATCCCTTCCCTTGCCCAGCTGGCAATGCTCTCCCTGATGCCCCCAGCACATGGAGGCCCTCCTGGCTAGCAGGGCACTGCTGGCTTATGTTCAGCTTGCCATCAACTCCCACATTACTTTCACATTACTTTTCACAGTGCTGCTATCCAGCATCTCATTCCCCACTCTGTCTGTACATCCAAGGTTGTGCCATCCCAGGTGCAGAAGTCCAGCATTTTCTCTTGTGGAATTTCACATGGTTGGTGGTTGCACAGCCCTCTAATTTGTTGAAATCTCTCTGAAGGACCTCTCTGCCTTTGAGGGAGCCAACATCTCCTCCCAATTTTTTACCATTTGCAAACTTTACAAGCATCCCTCCCAGTCCTGTGCTTAGGTTGTTCATGAAGATGCTGAGGAGCACATGGCAGAGGATGGAGCCGTGCAAGACCTCACCAGTGACAGGTCCCCAGTCTGATGTCACTGTCGCCCTTGGTGCCTGACCACATCACCTGCTCACACATCACTTGTGTTTTTCCACCTGTGAGCTGGAAAATTTTATCCAGAAGGATGCTGGGACAGACAGTATTGGAAGCTTTACTGAAATCAATATTGTGCCCAGTGATATTTGACACTAAAACTTTTATGTCAGTATATCATACCAAGTGTGCTGAAACTTTCCAAAAGAATAAAAGTTCTACGCTGAGACCAGCATAGAAATTTCTTGCTGGTTTATTTCTATTTGTAATGCCTTCAGTGTCAACTTTGAGAACATGAACAAATGTTAGTTACCAGAAAATTAATAAAAGCAAAATACACTCAAAACAAAGGAAGAATTAAAATATCATGCACCAATATTTAAAATGTAAAAGCAAAGGACAATAGATACATTATTCTATTAGGAATCTGTTTTATTATAATTTAAATAAATTTTAATTACTCTTTCTTCTTCCAGATAACATTTACTCAGAAACTTAAACTCAGTTAAAAAAATGATGCAGCAATTTAGCTAGGATCATAAGCACAAAGGCATCACTGGCTTCAAGCTGATATGCTTGCTTGTTTTTCTGAGGTATTCCCTGTATTCTTCTAGTCCTAAATAAAAAGGGGAAAAAAAAGCTTAAATTTTTATGTAATGGTGAAAAGGAAAATCAGTTAAAATGTAAGACCTGTGTTTTGAATGGTGAATATATGTTTCTGATTATTTGAATGATAGGTTCCAAATAACAAAAAGGGCTAATTTTAATTTTCAGTCCTACAAAACACATATATCTCATAGGTTTTTCCCTTATATTTTCAGGGTGAATAAATGACAGTGACTTTGGGAATCTATTGTTTTCAAGCTCTAATTTGAAATTCTTAAAAAGAGTCTGCATTTTAGAAACTACTTGACTCTTTTTTCTTGCTTGTAATTACTTGTTTTTAAAGTGGATCAACACAAAGGAGAAGCACAATTTTTTTAAAAAAATTGGTTCTTTCCTCAAAATGCATTCAAAAATGTTTGCATTGAACTGTTTTGTTTTCTAGCCTTAGTCTGTTCAAACATATTTTAGTCAGATGACCAGTCTGCCCGTCATGCTTTTATAGTACACTGCTCACATAATAAGAATCAGCTCAAGTAATTTACAGTGATTTTCAATAAATATGGGCAAACTACAGTATCTTGGCAAAAACCACTATGGATATTTCAATATCTGTTACTGTGTGATAAGAGTCTGCAGATCCTTTTATTGATTAAAAAGCATTGATTATATTGTTTTGAGAGGAAATCTCCACTAAAGCTTCTTGGATGTTCTCTTCCCTTCTGCAGCTAGGATATGAACATGTAAACCTTTTCTGGAAAGAAAATAAAAAATAGCAATAATTTAAAATTATATTATGCAGAATTTGAAAAAGGGAAAGAAACAAAGTTTAAAAACTGTAAAATGAAGAGGTTTCTTTTTATTAGAAAGGAAATAAAAATATTTAATTATTTTTCACTGTTTTCATCCAACCTTGCTGTTTCTTCCCTGGTCTGCCACAAGCTTTAGAAGGCACCAGAGTGCAAAAGTTTTCTCACTGTTATTTATAGTATCATGCAAATGACTTGTAGAATCATTTGGTATTGTACACTTAACTGGAGTCAAGATTTACTTCCAGTAGAGAAATATTAGGAGCTGTGTCTAGCCCTCTTCTTTTGCCACTTGTGATTATTTAGGGCAAGTTTAATGCTGTTGTAATCGATGACATTACACATTTTCTTCTGAAAATGTATTACAAGACTTATGTTGTAAAAGGATTTGATCTAGGCAGTTATACAGCACTGTCAGAGACCTCCTTGTTAGCCTTCATTGTGGTTACAAGGAGGGGAGGAAACAGTTATTAACAGTGTACCATCACACACAATCGCTGCAGATGTAATGTGTGATCAGATGTAAGACTTGAACACAAGTTAGTGTTTTTCAAGCCATCACATGACATATCTGAAGTTCAGACCCTTAAAAGAAAACCAGATCAGATAGAGGCATATGCCTCTATCTTAAGACAGAGCAAATCACCCTGTGGAAATATGATCACTGGTTAAACACTAAAAGCCACTAAATATATGACTTCATTAGAATATGCTGCATTCATGTTCTGTATGAATATAATGAGTCTCTACTTTCCCATCTGTGTTCTTTACACATAACATTGGATGTAGACTCAGTCACTTTTCAACCATTCCCAGTGCCTACAGAGGACAAAAAGACTTTTCACAAATGCTCTCCTGAAGAATATTCTGTGTATGCCTTTTGAATTTATTACTGTGAATCAGAAAAAATCTGCCCACTGTATTCTAGAAAGAAGTTTTCATTCCCCAGCTATCACCAAATAGTCAATTTCATAGATATTTCCAAATAGATGAAGGATCTCTACGATAACTAGGCTATTTATTTTAAGGACTACTTCAACCAGAATTTCTGTATTGCTTTTCTTGCAATATTTTTGAAAGAACTGGCCCAAATTATAATGTTGATTTACTGTATCTGGGGTGAATGAGTACTGTAAAGATGGATTTTGATAATACTGTATGTTAAAAACCCTCATGATAGGAAAACAAAGGACAACATAAGCTTTAATCAAAGTGCTTGTTGGTACTGAATATGCCAAAACAACAACGTGTGTGGCTTAGGGTGTGTGCAGAGGCTGTCTCAGGTACACTAGAAAAAGCAATTTTAAGAGATCCTGAGAGACAAATCAACTTTGATTTCATTTTTTCAGAACAAAGAAAGTGAAACAGAATACTTTTTTTAAGAGATTGCAAGCTTGACAAGATTCCCAAGGGTCAGACTTTATGCAAATGCAGGTGTTTCACTCTTCTGCTTCAGCGTCCCACTGTTACAAAGATTTACTCCCATGAGCTGGAATCAAATTATGATTCTGTAAATTTCTGTAAATAGTGTTCAACATAGTATCACCCAGGTTTGCAAGCAGTTCCTAAAGAAGTCATTAAGCATCTGCTCTTTATGGAGATGTCAAGTCAAAAACTTTGTGTAAATGGAAAGGTTAGTAAGACCTTTTACTCCTAAAAGACATCACAGTCTCTTTCAGGAAACACTTCAAAGAGCTTCACTCCCATAATCAATATATTTCTATATTTGTACACTTCATCAGAGCACATCTGTTTTTTAGTAGTTCAATAAGAGAGGCATAGAATCAGGGTTACTAGCTTTATTACATTGATTATTTTTATTTTACATTTTACTCAGATTGCAAAATTAAGTATTTTCCCTCTAGTAACTAAGACCTTGCATAAAATCATTCCTTTAGAAAATATTTTTCTCTCTCAAGACAACATCTTAAACTGTAGTTCACTGCAATTAATCATTTTAGTTTTGAGAATTCAACTATTCTATAATTTTTTTTTAAGTATTTTCCTCACTGTCCTAGGGTGGCTTTATGATGCTTGTATCCCCAATCGTCCATTCTGTTTATGCTGTATATTGAGTTCTGTACCTTTAAGACTGATTCTGAGAGTGAACCAGGGAGAGAAGACGTGCGGAGTTTGTTTGAGAAACAGCCTGATCCCGCACATTCTCTTGTCTGGACTTCTGTTCATTGTAGGCACGGACAGCGGCGGGACAGAGATCTTTTTGCTTTTAGTTAGTTTTAGCTAGCTGAGGCAGAAAAGTTTCCTAGACTGTTTTTTTTTTTCCTTTTCTTCTTGGGACTGTTTAAATCTACTCTGGACTGACAAACCCAGAGGAGCACCAAGGGTTGGCAGCTGCGGCCCACCAGGCCTGGACCTCCGGAGGGAGTGGGACTGACAACAGACTGAGTGAGCTGAGCTGCACCCACGGCAAGAACTGTCTCAGTTTGCCATCTCTCTTCGGAGCGGTGAGAGGTTTTATTGTTTCATTGTTCATTTTATATTTTCACAGTATCCATTCTTAGTGCTTGTAGGTATTCTGTTTGTTAAATAAATAGTTTTTCCACTTTTCTCTGAGAAAGTTTTTGCTGGACTGGCTGGAGGAAGGGGCTGTTTAGGTTTGCTTTCCAGAGGAACCCCCTTCAGAGGTTTCCTCCCAAATTTGCCCTAAACCAAGACACTCACCAATCCTGACATCTGTTATCCAGTATCTAGACAGAAAAGCATGTTGCAGATGCTTGCTAACAAGATGTTGAAAGAATCTGATGATGTGACACAGGACTCAATTTTTTATTTTCCTAAAATTATACTGTTATACTGAAGTACTAAGGTCTTGCAGAGCCACTTGCACAAGACTTTCAGAAAGCATTCTAATCAAAGTAAAGATCTTAAAAAGTAGAGGGGTTTAATTGAGTACTGTAGAATTTGCTGTCAATTACATTAAAAACCCTCTAGACTAACACTTTGTAGATAAATAGAAGTGCTTCACCTGGCAGGTCTTCATGTAGCCAAAAGCAGAGACAATGTGTTGCTGCAGGGTGCGGTTTCATCACAGTGCCATTAAACCCATACCAGGAGAAACACCTCTGCTCCCCAAACTCAGTAGCCATGGAGGGGCAGTCACCCACACCTCTGCCCTGCAAACGTGTCAGGACTGGAAAACTCCAGCTGGACAAATTCAGCTTAGGCTTTGACCAAGACAGATTTAGGAAGCCAAGCCAATGTAGTTATTAAAAGCATTTGCTCTCCTCTATCAAAATGAAGCTGATGACAAACCTACAACCAATTCATCCAAATTGTTGTTCAGACTGGTTGTATCTGCAAGCAGGGATGATCAGCTTTTACTTTAATATACTCTAGCCTGTCCAGATATATAGAGGTGCCACTGAGGTCATGTGAGACTCACAGAAAGCTGAGTAGCTACAATGTGGGGCTATATTTCACAACAAAGATTCTACTTGGGGTTGATGGGAAGCTAAGGAATACTCCTGCCCCAACATTCTGCTCTCCAGTGGGAGAACTGTTACATTCTTACATTGTTAGGAAAGAGGAAAACTATAGCTAAGATATCTGATTAAACCATCACTGATATCTTTCACAATTAATTGGTATCCTCTTTTCACCCCAAGAAAATTTTCTTGGTGCTTTGCTCTAAATTTCTTTCTAAATGAAAGATTTGTCCTAGCAAGGGCCTTTCATAAAGTGATTTGTTTGGGGAACAAGCCAGTATTTCTAAAGTGTTTGAAGGAGCCCACAGGCAAATTGACTTGTCCTTTTTTGCTGCCAGCACCTTGCAGAAGGTTGCAAAAGAAGAAGGATGAACAAACTTTTTGTAATGAAACAATGGTGAGATTATTTTCATGTTTCATGTTTCTCTCTCCGCTCAGTTCTTGCATTAATAATGCCATTTAGTTTTTAGTGGAAGGAAAATCTGAGTAAAGGTTTTTTTCTACCATATCTGAATTCCTAGCTCAAAAAACTGATTTTTGATGGTAGCTAAAAAAATCTGTCTTATAATCTCAAGTGAATAAATAAAATAATGCATATTTGATGATTGGCTTAAGATTTAAATGATAAAGTATCACATTTTTTCTCCCATCATTATTGACTTACCCAAAGTGTTTCATGGCTGATGAGCAATAGTACCACAAAATAGATTGTAATATGACTGAAGAGAATGTCTTATATTTTTCTAATATTTTGTTCAGAACAGAAGGCATAAACTTATGCCAAAAAGTGTTTTCCAAAGTGGATTTGTTCTGACGGATGCTTTGATCACATTATTTGAGAGATACAGTCCTTGGCCAAAAGGAGTTTATTCAATGTGGAGAAGTCCAAACAGCAAAATCTGTCCTTTTGCTAAAGAAGTCTTTCAGAAAACATGCTTTGCCTTGTCATGGAATGATAGAAACCTTGGCTGGATCTCTGTCATCTAGTCCAACCTCTGTCTTGAAGCAGGTTGGTAGCCAAAATTAACCAGATGTGAAGTAGCCTGGTCTCACCGTGTATGTGAAGAACTTCCAGGGATGGTGAGTCTTTAATCATTCTGGACAATCTGTTCCAAAGATGGACACTCTGCCATGAAGGATTCTTCTCCATGAGCTGATGGGAATTGGGTCAATATATTTGGAGGGGAAAAGTGTTACCAGTGAAAAGATAATCAGTATTACCAGGCCAAGATAAGGGAACAGAACTTTCAATGAGGGAAGCATGTGGGAATTCCCCAAGGACTGATGACAATCTGTTCACACTTTCCTTTCCCCATTTCTCCAGTACTCCAGGTGTAGCCCAACAATAGTTATTTTCTTCCAGTTACAGCCTTTTTTCTTTAACCAATGTTTTTAAAGGCTATTTCTTGTGCTTGAATTAGCAACGCCCCTATTGTATTAAATATGTCTGCAGTTATTTAAAATCTGAGTAGTGTATCAGCTTGAAAAATACTATGTGAAATCACACATGCTTGCTTAGAGAACGTGAATTTGAAAAAAAGCATTTCCCAGCAAAATTTCTGAGGTCCTTGCTACAGGTCCTTCAAATGGTTTGAGAGCCTAATGCATTTTCTGTCTCTCCCTAATGTGTACTCATCCTTTCAGAGATTACATTCTTGCCTTAGGAGACTGAGAATGTTTTCTCTGATGCAATCTCATCCGGTGCAACAAATACGGGGAATGAATTCAGTGAGGGATGAAGTAATGGAGCTTTGATTAATAACATTAAATTCTGAGTCTTTTTCTATTGGGTGGTGACAATAGGGCAGGATGTGAAAAGGATTAAGGAAATCCTACAAGTGACCTAGACTCCATACTACACATCAGTTTCTGTGCTTATGCTTTACTTGTTCCCTTTGTGGCATCTTCCCTGAGTATTCCTGTTCCTAAAGGTACAGCATTATATTCTTCAGCAGACATTTCACCAATCTTTCTCTTACCCTGCCTTTCACCTCTATACAATCATGGAGGTTTTTCTGGAAACAACAAGATATCCTATTTTGGATAATATCTTATCCAAATAGGAGGAGACTGCAGAAGAGAGAAGGAAAGCTTATGAAGTCAAAAATCTTTCTCCCAGTATTTAATTTTTTTTTTTCTGAAAATTGGTAAGAAACACTTGCAGAAATATTGGACAAACCTTACAAAAATGGTCTTCCTGAGACATACAATAAAGCCTATGAAGGATTTGAGCTGCCATTGGCATTCTGCTGTCATGAACCTCCCCCAGGCATGACTGATGGTTCTGCTGGTGGGAATCTGTGTTGACTTCAATCTTTGGATTTTTTTTTGTTTGTTTTTGTTTTTGTGGTTTTTTGGTTTGGTTTTTTTTTTTTTTGTTTCCAGTCACTTGAACGGCCGATGAAGTTTTCTCTATATACAGCCTGGAGCTTAATGTCTTTGGGTGGTTTATATGTATTCCTCACTCCAGAGAAACTCTGAGGGGTATAAATAGTAGTTTATTGTTGGAATTAAAGTCTTTAAATTTCTTTCATCTACCCATAGGATACGACTTCTCAGAGGAAGTCACTGCTTCCATAAAAGGCAGATAAAGTAGTTTATTGTAGACAGTGAGTGAAAGATAGGAGTAACACTTCTTGCTTGGGTATATTATAGATTATTCTATATGTAAGTTTTCTCTCAGACGGTTTAGTTTTTTACATCAGAAATGCTAACTGGTTTTGGCTATTTTATCCTGTGTTTCTGTGTATTGATAGACTTTTGATACCATATGAATCCTCCTTATACGTCACAGTAACAGAGAAGCCCCTACTGTGTTTTCCTTACACTGACAAAGATCTTTGCATCGAAACCTTGTGTGCACAGCTGCTGTAATCTCTCCTCATTATATCTCTGTGGCTTTACCCTGGGAAAGCTGGGCAATTCTTGTTTTGGTCAGAGTGAATGACCATGCTGTGCTGATGGGGCTTTTCTCTCTTGCTTCTCTCATTTTATCCCTTCTCATGTTTCCCTCTCTTGGCATGTGTGTGGGCTTGTATGCAGGCCTGCAAGCAGAGCTGTGGCAGTTGTGTTGATGAATGCGAACTAGGCAAAACCTGGTGTAGCTCCAAGCAGTCATTTTGCAAGTAATTCATTTGGATACTGAATACCTAGCCTGCAGTTTTTATGCATCTACTCGAGGGATAGGTCTTCACATTAATTTAACACTCCTTCCAGCAGGACATTATCATCTCTTTCTACACTTTTACTTATTTTCTTTCTTATTTTTATGATGCAGTATAGCTGGTTCTGTACCTAAAAACAATCTCTAGCATGATTCCTTCTAAACATACAATTCTTCAGGCTCACATGTCATGCTGGCCAGGTGGTATTCTTAAGGGAAGTCCCATGGCCAGCATACATTCCTGCCCTCACATGTGCTTTAAACTTCTATAGTTTAAGAATCTTCTAGTTCAGGAAACAGGAGGTGAATGGGGCAAATTTTTTCTTAGGAAGAGATGTCTGTCTTAAAAAGGATAAAAGGGTTGTGCTGCCCTGTTAGAAGGTGTTTTCTTCTGCTTTTGTGAATTAAGCCATGGTTTCTCTCTCTTCACTCAGTAGAAAAGCTATACATATATAGATATACATACAGAAATCTTATACATGAGTTGTGGCAATTTACCTGGCTATCAGGAGGCCGACACCTTATGGAGAGAGTGATGTGGCCAAGGTGAGGACAAAAATCAATATGATCTGTCTCTAAACAGCTAGTAAAATAAGACAAGCCCAAAACCTTCCTGAAATAAGACCATGTTACCTAAATACCTGTCTAAGTAAGATGCTTATGACGATGTAAGGTGTCACAGAATCACAGAATCCCTATGTTGGAAGAGACCTCATTGAGTCTAACCCATGAGGTGCCCTAACATCTCAACTAGACCATGGCACTGAGTGCCACATCCAATCTTTTTTTAAACATCCAGGGATGGTGACTCCACCAGCTGCCTAGGCAGATTATTCCAGTATTTTATTACCCTTTCTGTAAAAAACTTTTTCCTAATATCCAGCCTATATTTCCCTTGGTGCAGCTTGAGACTGTCCTCTCATTCTGTCAGCTGCTGCCTGGAGAAAGAGACCAACCCACACGTGACTGCAGCCACCTTTCAGGCTGTTGTAGAGAGTAATAAGGTCACCTCTGAGTCTCCTTTTCTCCAGGCTAAACAATCCCAGCTCTCTCAGATGTTCCTCACAGGGTTTGTGCTCCAAGCCCCTCTCCAGCCTTGTTGCCTCCTCTGGATGTGCTCAAGCATCTCAACATCCTTCTTAAACTGAGGGGCCAGAGCTGGACACAGCACTCGAAGTGTGGCCTCACCTGTGCCAAGTACAGGGGAGGAATGACCTTCCTGCTCCTGCTGGACACACTATTCCTGATCCAGGCCAGGATGCCTTTGGCCTTCTTGGTCACCAGGGCACTCTGCTGGCTCATGTTCAGCTGCTGTCACCAGTGCCCCCAGGTCCCTTTCTGCCTGGGCACTGTCCAGCCACACCATCCCAGCCTACGGAACTGCAGGGGGTTATTGTGGCCAAAATGCAGGACTCAGCACTTGGACTTATTAAATCTCATCCTACTGGATTCTGACCGTCCATCCAACCATTCCTGGTCTCTCTACAGAGCCCTCCTCCCTTCCAACAGATGGACACACTGTCCCAGCTTAGTATTATCTGCAAATTTACTAATGAAAGCCTCAATATCCTCATCCATGTCATCAATAAAAATATTGAACAGAGCTGTCCCCAGCACAGACCCCTGAGGGACACCACTGGTGACTGGCTGCCAGCTGGATGCGACACCGTTCACCACCACCCTCTGGGCCTGGCCATGCAGCCACTTCCCAACCCAGCAAAGAGTGCTCCTGTCCAAGCCCTGGGCTGCCAGCTTGTCCAGGAGTGTGCTGTGGGAGACAGTGTCAAAGGCCTTGCTGAAGTCCAAATAGACAACTTCCACAGCCTTCCCTGCCTCCACCAGGCAGGTCACCTGGTCATAAAAGGAGATCAGGAGACCTACCCCTACTAAACTCGTGCTGGTTGGGTCTGATGCCCTGGCTGTCCTGTACATGCTGCATGATGGCACTCAATATAAAATGCTCCATTATCTTACTGGGTACTGAGCTCAGGCTAACTGTCTTGTAATTACCAGGATCAGTAGCTCTGTTATCTGGAGATCCTCATCTTGGATAGTGTCTTAACTTGAAGACAGCATCTGTCAGACACCAGCGTCCCAGGAGATACTAAATGTCAGGTATGCACCTTAGCAGACAGTGGACATAGATGGGTCCCAAACAAGAAATTGCAGGGCAGGAGCCTAAAATAGATGGCAGAAACTTCTGTGTCCAGAAAGGTGCTCTTACTGATCTGTGAGGAGTCTGGTTCAAGTATATAAGGACATAAATTCCTTGCCTCTAAAATCCAGTCATTGACTTGGGTTCCTAACAATTTACTTCTCAGATGTACTCACTGACAAAGCCAGTGCAGGAAAATGGTATTATCTATGAAATGTTTATTTGGAATAAAACACGATGTCATGGCACCCGTGCCTCATGTGAATACCTTAGCTGTTGCTCACTTCTGTGTCCATTACTGTTTTGGTACTTGTTTTACAGGTGCACAGTATGGTTGCTGCAGTTGTTCTTAAAGTCTGTATTGAATGGAATGCTTCAAGAGTTAGAACAACAAAGTAAGCAAAGTTGTTTATGTAATACATTATCTCCAAATGTCATTTTAATTATTATTGATATGCCTCTCTAATATATATTCGTTTTCTAACTATTAAAAATATCCACACCATTTTCTGGACATAGAGAAAATGTGAACAGATGCAAATATTTTCCAGAATGTTTATTTTAGTGTTTAGAGATTAATGTCTGGTTTCTGCAAGACTGTAGTTCCCCTATACATTTAAACTGGTGTATTCATGAGTGTTTTGCAGTTGCCACACATATTAGTAGTAGTTACTGTATTTCACCTAATTTAGCTTCAAGATCCAACATTTCTTTCAGATATTTGTCCTACTAAAACAAGCCATCCTTCTACATGGTATTTTTCATACCAGCATCATATTTTGTTTGAGATTACCCATCCCACAGTGACACAAAACTTAGAGAGTTCTTTTAAAATCCTTACACACCTCAAACCAAGTAATAGCAAATAAGAATAGGATGACAAGATGTGGATCATCTCCTCTTGACTCAATAGAATTGTCACTAAGAGTTTTAGACCATGTGCATTAGACTGTAGCTGAAGATGCTTATTATCTGCTTTGCAATTTTCAGTTGCAAGCAAGGTTCATGGACAAAATGTCAATTTCTTCCATGTGGGATTTTTCTCTTATCCTGGAACTGTAACAATAGGAAGCAGAATAAGAAATACAAACTATTATATAGTACATATATATACTAATAAACTGTGAACTAATACTACAAAATAAAGGCCTTGAAATTGCTTTTAACAGTTAATACAACTTTACCACTGCTTCAGCTGTTGATCAGAACCTTACCTTATTTATATTACAAATCACAGAATCATAGAATATCCAGAGTTTGAAAAGACCCAGTAGGATCAGTGAAATTCTGTACAGGACAGCCCCAAGAGTCACACCATGGGCCTGAGATCTTTGTTCAAATGCTTCCTGAACTCTGTCAGTGTTGTTACCACTTCTCTGGGGGCCTCTTCCAGTGCCTGAACACCCTCTAGAGGAAGAACTTTTTTCTAATATCCAGCTTAAACCTCCCCTGACAGAGTTTCATGCCATTCCCTTGGGTCCTGTCACTGGTCACCTGGCAAAAGAGATCACTGCCCCTTTACCTCCCCTCATGAGGAAGTTGTCACTGCAATGAGGTCTCACCTTAGTCTCCTCTCCAGGCTGAACAGACCAAGTGACCTCAGCTACAGCTCGTGTCACTTTCCCTCAAGGCCCTGCACCATCTTCATTGCCCTTATTGGAACTTGATTACAGTTTGTGCCTTTTGTGTTTTGGGACCCAAACCTGCCCCCAGCACTTGAGCTGAGGCTGCCCCAGCTCAGAGCAGAGCAGGACAATCCCCGCCCTTGCCCAGCTGGTGATGCTGTCCCTGATGCCGCCAGGACACAAGTGACCCTCCTGGCTGCCAGGGCACTGCTGGCCCTTGTTCAACTCACCATCAACCAGAACCTTCTGATCACTTTCCCTGGTGCTGCTTCTTAGCATCTTGTTCCTCAGTCTGTCTGTAACAATACAAAGTATTTTTTATAATGTTTACCTGTGCTATAGGTTTATTATATTATAGTGCCATTCTTCTGCTGTATTTCTGCTTGCCATTTCAGAAGTTTCTGCTCAACCAAGAGATGCTGTGCTGCCACCTGTGTCAGTGCAGCCCTGGCACATTGGGAATCACCCAGACTGATAGTGGCTAAGGTGTGGCTCAGTATTTTGATCCCACAGAAGCCTGAGCTTCACTACACCCCATCTCCATTCACCAGTCTCTAAAGGATGATGTGATACGAATTTTCTAGACAGCACATTCTAAATAAGCCTGAAAAAGTAAAGATAGTGGCTAAACTGATGAAACGCACTCACACACAAATTGATTACCTTTCATTTTCTTCTAAATTTCAATCATTTTTGTAAGAGTTTCTTTGTAAACAAAAAGGAATGTTAAGAACAGGAAGCATTTTATTTCCAATCATTCACTGTGATTATCTTCTTTCTTTCTTTCCATCCATCCATCCATCCATCCATCCATCCATCCATCCATCCATCCATCCATCCATCCATCCACCCATCCAGCCATCCGTCTGTCTGTCCGTCTGTCCGTCTATCCATCCATCCATCCATCCATCCATCCATCCATCCATCCATCCATCCATCCATCCATCCATCCATCCATCCATCC
>VZUI01055260.1:0-23630 GCA_013401135.1 Cettia cetti | reverse complement strand
TCTATCTATCTATCTATCTATCTATCTATCTATCTATCTATCTATCTATCTATCTATCTATCTATCTATATCTATCATCTATCTCTGAACTGTCATATGTGTGCTGCTTTGTTCGGAAAAAATCAATAAATACTTTTGATACATGTATAAATTATTCATATATAATGGCATTAAACAGGCGTCCAGAAGTAATTCTGCTATTAAAATACAAGCAGAAAGAAAGTTAGATGTATGCATAGCAAGCTGTCTTTTCTCTTTAACCACATTTCTTGGAAAAAAGATGCAGGTGTTCATCTTGTGAAAAAAGAAAAAAAAATGACATTTTTGAGGGTATGTACTGTATCTGCAATGAATTTGATGCAATGTACATGTACACATGTGTTATATATTGAAGCATTTTTACTACCTACTTTAAGAAATGTAAGAAGATAAAAGGTTTATAGCTAAAAGAAGAAATGGGCATACATGAAAAAAGCAGCAAAGGTCTTCTGTTTTCAGTGGGGTTTACAATCAGTTCTGAAGCTACTGAAAAGACAGTGATATTACAAAGGTGAATGCAGTGGTTATCTTCTGTTGACTGCACCAACTGCATACATCTACAGTTGAAATTACTTGATTCTCAAATTGGAGACCTTCTCTTGTAGACAGTTTCAGAATCAACAGGCAGGAAGGATCTGATTACTTCTTTGTAGAAATTCATTAAAGGTAAGATATTTCTTTTCCAGGAGTCCTCCCACCTTCCCCTGATGTTCATTGGTTTTAGTTTTTGAGGCTTAGTATTCTTCTCACCATTACTTGAAAAGGCACTCTGTAGACTTTCAGAAATATCAAAGAAAGAACAAATTCTATTCCTGCTGAGGAACGAATTTTATTGCCACATATGCACGGCCAATATCAGATATTATACTTTGATTTAGAAGTTAAACTGTGATTTATTAATATAAAATTACAACCACTCTTATTTACAAACAAGAGCTTCTGTGAAAGCCAATTATATTAGATAGGAATCTTTTCTTAAATTCAACTGAATTTTTATCATCTATAGGGAGTTAAAGGCAATTTCACTTTTTTTTTTTAATATTTTGTTCTATCTGGACCTCCTACGACTTGTCTCAATAGAGAAAAGGATAATTTTTATTTCAGGTCAATAATTACTCCCACTCAGGTATTCATTGGTCATCTACTTTAACCCACAAAAATGTATTTATTCTAAGACAATAACCCCAAATCACCTAGTAGAAATATACAGAGAAAAATACTCCAGGACTTAAAATGGTTTTTCAGGTGGTTTAAACAAATGAGGACAGCACAACAAACATTTATTTGACCTATACTG
Source organism: Cettia cetti (assembly GCA_013401135.1). NCBI lineage: Eukaryota > Metazoa > Chordata > Aves > Passeriformes > Sylviidae > Cettia > Cettia cetti. The sequence continues at coordinate 22,294 of VZUI01055260.1, read as the reverse complement.
TGAACTTACCCAGGTAAAGCCTGCAAGGAACTCTAATAGAATATTCCTTGTAGCTTTCAAGTAGAAAGAGCTCTTTTCTGACCCCAGTTTTTTTATGTTTCCCCATTATGTAGATTGACTGATTTGATAGGCTAAGGTGACTGATGATAGCTGTCTCAAGGTGGCAGTGAATCTGCTTGTCTGTGCATTGGTAGAGAAATGAATACTCAAAGCAATAGTCAGCTACATTATTGGCATTACTAGGAAGAAAAATCAAATTAAACTTCAAAGGAGCTAATAATTTTAAGAATGGTCATTGAATAACGATATTGGGAAAACTGAAATGATGAAGAGACAAAAAATCAAATAATAATAATAAAAAAGCTGAATATTGTTTTTCTTATCAGAATCATTTTGACTGTTTAATTCTGTGAAGAGATAAAATGAAATTATCTCAGTGACAGCAGAAAAAAAATGTAGGCATCAACTTCTGACTGAAGTCACAGAAAATAAAATGGATCTGCTTTCATAAGGAGCTTCATTATTTTAGGAAAGCTGTTGTATCTATACAATATTTTATGAAGTCTTGAGTGACAAAATCCAGTTTGTTATAAGACTGGCAACATGTGTGAAGCAATTCTGATTTAGATATCTAAACCCTAAAGTTAAGACATGAGATACCCTGGTTTTCAGTGATTATCATTGTGTAGAAGCCAGTGAAGAGTTCTCTGAGTTAGTATTGATCCCGAATGATATATCCATACAATATGTTGTAGATTTATGTAGGATTACTGACTTAGCTTTAATACATTGTTCTAAAAAGTGCATTGATTTAGGAGTAAGTAAACCCCAGCTGTAGGAGCAGTATGGATGTGCGTGGTAAGGTAATCACACACTCTGCCTGTTTAATTTGCCACTGAATTTGAATCAACACCAGCCCTTTAGATACAGACCCTATCTCAATCCTTTTGATAGATTAGTCCACAGGGAGACTAAAAATCTGTGATTCATAACCCTGTCAAGATCTTTAATGTTTTTGGAAGGCCAACTGTAAAATTATAATGGAATACTCAATATTGAATGGTTAGTTAAAGAATTTTATGGTGTTGGAAAAAGCACTGAAAGCAATAACAAATGTCTAAAATAAAAGCCAGTTTAATTGGTTTCCTAAGATGTTTTGAAAATGCAAGCAAGGCACTATGCTCTTAGTGCTTATACCCAGTAACAGACCCTCACTCTCTATTTAGCAAGTTAATGAAATTCATGCTAAATATCTTGCAATGTTCCAGAAGAAGAGCTTTGGTTTAAGAGGGGACAGAACTATTGTATCTAATGTTGAAAGCCTGTGTTGTTTTAAGGTTAATCCATTTGCTGGAGCAGAATTTTTGCTTACAAAAATTGCTAGAACCATTGACACATCTTCTAAATAGGGAACAATGTTTACCAGCAGAATGTGGAATTTAATGGTAATAAATGCAGTGAATTGCTGTGCACTAGAATATCTTCCAAGTCTTGTATCTTTCATCACACACCTTTTTGTGCTCAGTAATCCCTAAACTTACATAATACAGAGAAAATGGCATTCAAAGTGATCTTTATGAATGTTTTTTGTGTTTCATAGCTTGAAGATAAGAGCTTCTGTCTGCTGGGGAAAGTCTCTGTCAACAGAATCTGCTTGATCAAAGCATCCTTTGTCAGTTATTAGTAGAAAGAGTGAAAATCCACTAAATTGGGATTCACTGTTATCTGTAGCATTTTCAGCTTGCAGCTTTTGCAATTTTCATGCTTCCCAAATTGTAACAATAGTTTAACATTTCAAATATGTTTTTTGGCATGCAGCTAGGGAGAATATCAGGGAATGTATTTGCTTCTTTTCTTTGGAAAATAATTGAGGGGTTTTGTTTTTTTTTTCTTTCCCCTCCTGCAATGTATTTCTGCTACTTCTTGTTCGGTTCATAATTTTTTAACTTCTAGAGCATGCCAATATGAAACATTAACCATCATAACTGAACAAGCCTTTGCTTAGCTCTTCTGGTAAACTAAGTTAGCATCACATGCAAGACACTAGCCAAAGACAAGAAAAACCTAAAAAAAAAATCACTGTTACATTGTAAAAGCAAATGGTTCCTGCAGACAAAACTGAAAGACGCAAAGACACTAAGGTAAGAGAGAATTTAAACTCTCACTTGCCCACGTGCCATAAAAGGTGACTTCCCAGCATTGTCTCTCTTAACTCTTATTTTCTTTCTTCATTTAAAAAATCCCAATATATTGTATTCCCCCCTTACTCTTTCCAATATTTTTAAACAATTGAATCACTTGCGTGACTGACTTTCTCCACTACGCCTCATTAAGTAATTGAGTTAAATTGATTCAAAATAAAGTGACACACTATTTCACAATGATTGGTTTGAATCAACATTTGTCTTTTTTCCATTGCCTCTTCATCACAAGCTTTTTCTCTTTAATGTTCCCGGAGTTCTTTTCTTGTCTTAAGTTAGGCAAGAAGTGAGCATTAGCATTGTTCAGATATATCTGCAAAGAATAGTGTGTCAGAGCTCTTGTGCTTCTATACAATGATTAGAGCCATTTTTAAAATCCTAATTACTTTGACACTACTAAAGAAGAGAATTACCAACCCTTTTATTTTTTTTTTTTCAAATTGTCTAGGAAGATTTTCAGAGCAAAAAAAAAAAAAAAAGCTATTGAATTAAAATACTCTGAAAAATATGTAGAAGCTCAAAAATATTCATCATAGAATAAATGAGCTTTCCCGAATGGTACATATCAGATTACAAAAAAACCTCATAACCAAAACAGAACAAAAGAAAGACCCTAATTAATTTTTAGGAGATAATTGAAAACATATGGGGGAAAAATATTCATTTTTTTCCATTGAAAATCTGGAAAAATAGTGACCAAAGTAAAAGAAATTTTGGATGGCATGTCATAAGAAATGTATCGACACAAATTATTCAATCAAATATTTCTGTAATGTCTTTCTTTGTGTTTATGGCTCGCTAATTCACAAAAAAAGTGATAACACTTTAACACTGTGAGCTTTAAATTGGAGAAATCACAGAATCACAGAATCTGCTGAGTTGGAAGGAACCCATCTAGTTGGAAGGTTCACCAAGTACAACCTGTGTCCCTGCACAGTATCATAATAAGACCAAATATCTGAAAACATAAGGATAGTTTGCTCAAAAAAGATGCCAGTTGAATCTCAGAACATCAGTTCTTTATTAACATATCAGTTACTTTGTCCCTGACATGAAATTACAGCAGATTATACTCCGCAGAAAACAAATACCAAGCCTGAAACCTATGTAACTGTGACTCTTCCCTGTGAGGCTTCTGATAGCTGTTTGCAACAGCAGATTACTTTACTAATAAGAAAAGTGTATTTATAAAATGTGAGTGATAGCAGCCAGATTTTTAAAATCTATTTTCTTAATATAGCAATCAAAAAAAAAAAAAAAAAAAGAAAAAAATCTGTTTTTCTTTTCTCTTTGCCCTGAAATTATCCCAGTATCATTAGAAAAACAAAAATGCTTCATTGATTAGGTTGCTCAACCAGAGTAATGTTCAAATACTTTCTCCTGGAGAAAAGATCTAGACTTTTACATTGTAATATAGCTAATGACCCATGCCTAGTCTTGTATTGCTGGAAGATTGCTATTTATAATTTCTTATAAACACTACATGCATTTTAAAGAATATTATCAAGTGTGAGAATGCTACTGATGCTAATACTTTATTATTTCAGTCACCAGGCTACAGAATATTACATTATGCAAAATGAGAACTTGAAAAAAAAAAATGTAATCACTGTCTATGTTGTGGTTTTGCTCTCTGTAGTGGGTTTACTCTGACTGGATGCCAGCCACCTGCCAAAGCCACTCTATCACTTCCTTCCACAACTGGACAGGGAAGAGAAAATATAACAAAGGTTCATGAGTTGATACAAGGTCAAGGAGAGATCACTCCCTAAATACAATAATGGGCAAAATAGATTGGATTGAGAATATTATTTGAGATTATTGCAAACCAGATAAGAGCAGTATAATGAGATGCAAAATAAATCTCAATAAATTTCCCCTCACCCTTCTTTCCATCCTGGCTCTACCTTGTTCCGCTCCCCAGAGGAGCAGAGAGACAGCAGATGGGAATTATTGTCAGTTCATCAACATTGTTCCTTAAGCTGCTCAGGGAGAAAAATCTTTCCTCTTCTTCAGCATGGGGTCCCTCCCATGGGACACAGTCCTCAACAAAGTTCTCCAGTGTGACTCCATCCCAAGGGCAACATCCTCAGGGAAGGTGGGTCACTCTTTCACAGTGGGCGGTCCTTCAAGACAGGGTGCTCCAGTGTGGGTCCTCCTCAGGGTCACAAGTCCTACCAAGAAACCTGCTGCAGTGTGGGCTCCTGTCTCCACATCTCAGCAGGCCTCTGCCAGGAGCCTGTTCCAGCACAGTCCTCCCACAGGGTCACAGCCTCCTCTACAGCATTTTCTGCTTGAGCATGGGTCTCCTCCATGGGCTACAGGTGGATCTCTCCATCCCCCTGGACGCCCATGGACTGCAGGGGCTCAGCTGCTTCATCATGGGCTGCAGGGGAATCTCAGCTCTGGTTCCTGGAGTACCTCGTACCCTTCTTCTCCACTGACCTAAGTGTCTGCAGAGGTGTTCTCACCCAGAAATTGCAACTGTGCAATAATGTGTTCGGTTGTTTATTTTGCTTGTTAAATAAGTTATCACAGTGGCATTACAACCATTTTTGATTTGCCTAGCCTTTTCCAGTGGTATGCTCATCCTGGAATCATCTGGCATTGTCTCTGCCAGATGTGAAGGAAGCTCCTGGCAGCTTCTCACAGAGGCCACCCCTGTAACCCGATGCTACCAGCACCTGACCGTACAAACCCAACACACTTTCCCCTATTTCCATTTTCTCATAGTTTTGGGAGATCACATATATTTCATACTAAAGTTCTTAAAGCTCAAAAAGCTACTTTTATGAATGTCTATATATATGTAGATTGAAATAAAGGTACATAAAAGTTTGTTATCTGCTGAATTAAAAGAATATACACCAGTACTTACTTTGCCAAAACAATTTTTCAACAAGCTGGCATAAAAAAAGCATAGAATTTATTCTAGAATGCATATGTCAATTTAAAAGGTTTGGAATGTGTCACTAAAATTAAAGGTTTTGGAGGAATTTTGTAACTATCACCCTATGAGAAAAAGTTATAATTGTGAATGAATTCCATTTGTATTTACTCCAAAGAGAAACTAGCTTTATTCCTTCATACAATTGAAGAATATGAGCATGAATAAATATTTCTTTTCATAGTCATATGACGTAACTTTCAGTCTTTTGTGTCCCTGAGAGTCTGGGAGGTGCAGGAATTGCCTACCCACCACTGAAGATCAAGAAATCGGAATGTCTGTTCTCCACAGAACAGGAAGACTGTCGATTAGGAATATCTAGAAGGCTGTGAAAAAAAAAGCCAATAAAAAGCCTTTGAAAAGAGGTTCAATAAAAGTGTTGCTAGTTTCAAATGAATAAAACCGTCATTTTCATTTATGTACATATATATGTCTGGTGAAGGTGGTTCCACAGCCCTTTTGGTCAGTTGTTCACAGCCTTCATTGTTGTCATGATTAGAATACTTTATCTAATATCAGCTCAGTTCTGATTTGTCTTAATAAAGACAATTTTCCTTAACCATCCTAAGTGGATAATGTTCCTTTTATGGCTGCAAAACTGACTGAATAGAAATAATGAGCATGGGGGTTGTATTTAATTCAAGGACAAATTTAGAAACATGGAAGCAGGACTTAGGTGCTAAATATTATAAAATGCATGCCAGATCATTCTTCACATATATACTTTCTTATTACTCTAAGAACTTTATTTTTGAACATGATCAGATAAAACTGAAGATATTAAGTCTTTAACTCTCTCAATAAACACAATACAAGCATAGTATGTGAAATAGCCTTAAACTGACATATGCGACATATGACAAGTTCAGTGTTCTCCTTCACAAAGAAAAATGCATTTTCTTTGGATGGAGGAACTAGAGTTTTCTTCCTAGCTTTGGTGTCTACTAATCAATACTTGAACCAGACAAGAGATTCTATTCTAAAAAGTTGCAGGACACTTATATGAGGAATTCTTGTCTCCCACCAGAAGGAGATTCTGCTTCAGACTCAAGAGGCATAGAGATTTGCAATGTTCTACTGTACATATTACACCAAACACAGCAGTCTCAAAGCAATTAGGAAAAAGCCTGTACTTCAGTCTTTGATTCACTTCATTAATTTCTTCCTTGTCTAGAACTATATGGAAATACCAAAGAATTATTTTGCCATTCCTTCATTTATAGAGAGAATAGCTAATATTTTTCTTTTATAGTCTCGCCTTGAAAAATGCAATCCTTCTGTAATGACTTATGAACATTCATTCAACTCCAGCTATGCAATCAGAATGGGGAGAAAATTTCTCTGGCAATAAATCCATGAGCAAAATCAAAACCAGACAGATAATATGAAGCTTGTTCAGCTTGAATCTTCAAATGTTGAAAAGTGTGTTTTGCTCCGTACAGCGCATAGCTACCAAAAAGGATTTAATCAGAAAGAACAAAAATAGTGTTCACTTCAATGCTTTCTGTTTGTTGAAATTGTTGGTAGGAGAAATTATTGTAATATGTGAAAAAGAGCATTTACTCCTAAAGTCCCATGTCAAGAAAAGGAAGAAAAATGTTAACTATATTCCCTTGGAACACATATTGTTTTTTCAACTCCTTTGAAATATACTTCTTTTTCTTTTGGACTGGCCACTGCATAACCTTATCTGATTTACAAGTTGTGGAAATATCTCCATAAACATGTCAGTGTTTATATTTGCATGAAAAAATATCCTCACACTGAAACCATTATCTATGTATTTTTTATTAAAAAACATTTGGTTTTGTCAGTATTGCAAGTAAATTCACTAAATTGTACTCATTGGTTAGTAAATTTCTGTTGTATCTATGGGCAGATTGTTTGATGACTTGCCTAAGGATCATTTATGGTGAAGTAAAAGTAGATATTTGTGTCCTTTTTGATTAATATTCAGAACCAAATATTTCAAAATCTGCGGACTGTTTTTTTCAGTCATATTTTTACAAAAGTAATACAAGGCAAAGTACATTAAAGTGCAAAATTTTCATCTAAATTCCCTGCTGATCATGGAAACAAAACTTTTCTGATACGAAATGTTATTCAACTGAAATTGAAGGAAAGAGCTGGAAGTTTCCAAGATCTCTCTGCTCTTGGTCAGACCCAAAGCAAGAGCTCAGTCATCAGTACTATCAATTTGTAATGGTCTCTCCCTGGTGATAGCTACAGAAGTAATACAGGAAACTGTCTGAACAATGATGGATTCCTTCCACCTGCCTGTGGTGACCTATCCATCCAAATCTATATTTATATTCCAGGAACTGAGGTCTTCAACCACTCTTTATCCCATGACAATGAACATGTTTATTGGATATTTTCTGTTCTGTGAACAAAAATAAAATATTATTAATGGCTGTTCCAGTCTCTAGGTACCTTACCATAGAATTAAAAATCAAACTTCTGGAAAAGCAAACTTATAGTTATTTTCAGTGCCAAAGAAGTGGGAAATATAGTCACCTCAGAGCTAGTTCTCCCAAAATCAATATCACCTCCTGACTCTTTAGAGTCACCACAAAACAAGACTGTCCATCAATCAGAAGCTGTTGCAGGAAAATGAGATAATATGCCTGAAGAAATTTATATTTCCTTGAGCTTGGAGGAGCTGGGCGACAGTGGAGCACCACCATTCCTTGCAAAGGTTCATAGCTTCAGAACTTTTGTCCAGGATAGAGACACTTTTAGAACCACGTCTTATGCTTATGTGTGTCTTTACCTGGCAACACAAGATGCTGACCTCAGGGTTTCTTGGCATTGTTACAATAGCCAGGTTCTGTGATACCTCCAGTGCCATGAGTCTTCTCTTGTTCTCTCCTCCCTCTGTTCTGAGGGTGAGTGCCACCAGCAGTAACATCACCAAATAAGTTCTAAGCAAACATGCTGCTTCCAGAAAATGCATGCTTTGTCTGACTTCACATAAAATGGCTGTACTAATAAGCTAGTGCAGGGTAGCTAATTGATTGGAGAAAGCATTACTAGGCACAATTTATGGGAAAACATGAAGACCATACATTTTCAGGCTGCAGAGCATTGTTATTGACCTCATACAAGTGACCCTGGCTTCAGTTCTCAGTCTTTACTTTTTGGACCAAAGCTTTATAAATAGGCAGAGGTCCAATTAATTTGTGCTTGACTTGCTTTCTCTTGGAATTGCTCAGGAGGAACAAACATAGGGTCTGAAATTAAATCCCATTTGACATTGCTACCTTACAACTGGTGGCCCGAGGATTTTGCTCGCGGTCCTTAAAATCCTTCCAGCCTGACATATCTAACTAGAGGCAGCTTAATTCTCCAAATCATTATACAAGGGGAAAAAATGTCAGCTGGTGTTTGACAACAAGATAATACAAATTGTATGACTTCTTTCAGCCTGCTCAATTATTATGAAGGCCAGGGATTATTTAACACACTTAAGAGTTGTTAATTTTCATAGCAGTAGCTTACAGACAGCCTAAATTAAAACAGACTGCTGCTGTGCTGTTACTTCAGATAAACTCTCAGTTAGGTGCTCTGAATTTCCAGACAAGTTCATTAAACACAGACAGACAGAGCTGCAGAATTTACACGTGCAAAATATTGCCAAACAGATGTCAGAGTTTACTGTGCTGGACCATGCCAATACTGCATTCTTCTCCTATTTGCATATCACCTCATGTTATCTAGTATTATGCTAATTGATGCTATACATAGTTTGTGGCCACATGCTCTCTTAGTTTAAAATAGTGTTATGACATTTTATCCTGAAATGTGGGATAACTTACAAAGAAGCAGTCAGTTTCAAGTATTTTCCATTAAATGCAAAAATGACTGACTTAAGATGAAGCAGCCATGCAGGACTGCTAATGCACCAGGGACTGACCCAAAACCTGAGTCAGTCCTAAACAGCTTTAATTACCTCTTGTTTGGAAATTATTACCTATTCTCTCCCTGATCTGCTCACAATCAGGAAGTGAAATTAGCTGAAAAATCAAGTGAGGTTGAATACCAATAACATGTTAATAATTTTGAGAAAAGTTTATTCTGCTTTTGATTTTTGATTAGAACATAGGAAGTTTGCCTTGCTGTAAAATATGCTCAGTGTGGTGTTGACTGCGCAGTAAGATAAAATTATCATGGAAAAAGGGGTTAGGTTTCCAGTGAAATGTTTGTGGTATTTGCAAGGAATATCTGAAGCATTATAAAAAAGTATGGTAAGGAGATGAAGGAAGGTTAAGTGAAAAACATATGTTTGACATAATTTTGAGATTCACAGTTTCTACTGCTGGTGGCAGTGGGTTAGGAAGATTCCTTGGAAATGCTGGAAGTGACTAGCTACTGACATTTACATTATGCAGAGAATATTTACTCTAAAATTATTTTTCTGAGTTTTGGAAAAGTTTATTGGTTTTTATTAGCCATCAATAATCAATCATAAACCTAAATACACTTTTTTATGCACACAAGAAAATTTCCAGAGAAAGATTGATTGTCCTGATCTTACTAATTTGGAAAGCACATGAACATATATAACATTGAAATAACCACAGGAAATATTTGCTAAGGACAAGAATTGATTGAAGGCATAAGCAAAGGTTTTTCAAATGTCTATAATAAATATAGAACCTCAAAACTGGAGTACAGCAAAGGAGTACAGGATAAGAAAAATAGTAGACTGAATTAATTGTCCACTAGTTTTGGAAATGAACTTCTAATTATAAGGTTTTCAGGTAAAACAGTTATGTTAAATTGAAAATTTACAGGTCACACTGATATTTTTCCAATAATTTGTAATAAAAATAATTTCTTTGTATGTATCCTTACCTATACAAATACAGATATATAAATAAAAATAAATAAATAAATAAATAAATAAATAAATAAATAAACAAACAAACACGTGTGTGTGTGTATATTTTAAGCAGATATCTATCTGTCTATCTGTTCACATCTATTCGTCATTTTGGAAGAGCAACTTCTGGATTTCTGCAGACACTTGATAAAGTTGTTAGCATAACTCAATTCTGTAGCTTTGATCTAGACCTACACAAAACTTTGTCTGCAGTATTTTACTCTCAAATGAAATTGTTTAACATAGAAAAAAAATTTAAAATTTAAAAGGCAGCTCAAAAGCCCCAAAATTTAGAACATTTAGAGCTTATTCCCCAAGAAAGGAGGCATAAATAACTATTTTTCTATGTTAGAAGGCTGCGAGTAATTTGGAAAAGAAAATGTTTTGAACAAAATGAAATTAGGTGTTCCATGGGGTTTTTTAACTTATTTTTATATTTTTTTATTTTCTCCAACCAAGCCACTCAACTTACTAGAAGTTTAAATTATTTTTTTGAAATTTCATTGCCACTTTTCTTATATGAAAAAGATGGTTAAAAAAATGTAAGATGATTCTCCGAGTAACTTGTGATTAATTATTTTAATATGGAATCAATTACTTTAGCCTCAGATATGCAACTTGCTTTTTTTAATAGCACCACCATTACTCTACCATTACATGAAAAATTACGTTTTCCATGACACCCGTTTAAAAAAAAATAAAAATTATAACCTGCTGGCCACAAAAAAAAGTAAAATTTAAAAAATACCTTTTTTGAAATTGAGATTTTAATGTTTTCATTTAAACATTTGCAGACTTTGATTAGGAAGCAGCTTAGGGAGCAGTAAAGAAGTGTAACATAGAGATCAAATAGTGTCACTTTTAAATATAAAGTAAAAAGTCAGATGTTGATGGAGAACAGTATTCAATCAGCACAGTCAGTTTCACTTAGTGTCAGTTTAACTCAGTGTTGCCTGACCAGACAGAGGATAAGGCTCTTATAACACAGAGAATTAAAAAACAAACAAACAAACAAACAAACAAAACCAAAAAAACAAAAAAACCAAAACAGGGCAAGGAGGATTATGTTTTGCAGATAGGGTCATGATTTTGGTTTCTCTTGGAGCATGTGTGTCTATATAGTTGTTTCTGAATCCTATAAATAATTTATTCTGTGCTTCTTTCTTTTCTTCATCTTTCTTTCCACTGACAGCTCCCTTTGACCGTTGCCTGGTAGACTTTAAAACAGTCTCTTTGCTATAATTAGCAATGATCTGTGCCTGCTTTTCTTAAAATATTGACATAGCAGTGTTTTATACTTCTTTTATTAATGTAGTAAAGACAGAAACCTGGAGTGGAAAAGATATTTTTTTCAATACTTGGCATATGTTTTGTCCCTGTCAGAACATCCATAAAATCTCAATCAGAACAATACTTGGGTGTCTTTTTGTTTGGTTAACCCTGAATGAATCTATTCATTGAACTGATAGGAATGTTTCTTGATTAGTGGGAAAATACTCAGCTGCAATGTGGAAAAATTGATTAGATTCAGGTTAAGCACTCTGCCTCTGCAAAAGCAGAATAAGGTCTTTTGGGACAAATAATATTTTTTTAAAAGAATTATTTTTAAACATTGCATTCTGTCTGAGATCCTGGATGAACTTTACGCCCAAACTGAATTCTGAATCCATGACACACTCAGCTGAGGAAAAGCCTGTGGGTGAAATACTGTGTTCAGTGATAGCAGAAACTCTTAAACACCATAATGTGTTCTGAAGCCATCAAGACATTGACAGTCAAAGCACTTTGAGTGCACTTTCTGTAATCTTTGTAGCAACACTGAGCACATCACTGACCTCCTTGTCAATCTGGATAACATTTTGAAAAGGACAGAATTTAAGAACTAGATTTGGTATATAATTTTCCATAAGACTTTTTTTCCTTTTTCAGGGAGAAAAAAAAAACCCAAACAAACAAAAAAAAAAGCATTGGAGGAAAGAGGTTTATCAAACAAGTTTTAGTAAACACCTGTCAAAATAAACCAAGGTCTTCTTTTCTAAGGAGATATTTTTTGAATCCTATCTGGAAAACGAAGTGTGCACTAAATTGAGAACAGATTTTGTGTTTGTAGCTTAAGGGTTTCTAAGGTTCCTCTCCACACAGATTTCTCTTCTTTTAGTTTCTGCTTCAGAAGAAACTCTCAGAGATTTTTATTCTTGATCCATATAGTGTACATTGTCTTAATTTCTGGGACCATCCTAGGAAATGCCATCTTCAAGAATGAATGAATCTGAGACTATGGATGTTTGATTACATTTTCTGACCCTAAGTATTTTAATTGCCTTCACATCAAAATTTGGTTGTAAGGTTTTTTTCTGAGCAATGTAGAGTACTTTAAAGGTTTTACAACTTGGAATTTTTAAAGCAAGTGGCAGGTATTACCTTTATGTCCTTAACTTTCAAACTGTGAATTAATAAAGTTAACTAAATGTCTTTCTTTTTCCTCTTTTCAATAGCGTAATTTAATTTAAAGCCCACAATATGTTCTGTAGATTACTCCAGAAAAAAAAAAAAAAAAAAAAAAAAAAAAAAAAAAAAAAAAAAAAAAAGGGATTTTATTAGAAGAATTTCAGAAATCTGAATTTTGGAACTCTGATATCTGTCATGAAAATTTGGGGTTTCTGGTGATCAGTGATGAGAAATATTTCCATAAATAGTTTGCTTTTTGAAGGTTGAAAATATTTTTCTTGGTACCTCTAGAAAGTTTTGCCTGTAGGAAATCAACTGAACTGATCTGACACAGTTTCACTGATCTAGCACATGAATGCCTCAAATTATAGTGGTGAGCTTTTGCTCTTTTTAAAATATAATTCTTGAAAGGTCCTAATAATCTTCATTATGTTTTCTTTGTTCTTCAAAAGTGAAGAGAACCAGGATTGTACTCAGGAAGAAGGTGAAGTTACAGTGCGTTTTGTCCCTGTGAAGATAAACCTTCCAACATCGTGTCTCAAATTCTTCCAAATCTATGTTTGAGCCTGTTGGGTTTTTTTCCCAGGGTTTGGCAGAATTTATAGAAAAGCATCTGGCTCAGAATCACTCTGGATAAAACAAATTATGTGATCCTGGCTAGAGGAGATCTGGCATACTGCCTCTGTGTTATATTCAGTACCTGAGTGGATGTCCAGGGCTGCAGCTCTTGTTACTTTTTTGCATGAACAGCTTTCAGCAGAAGCCAGGATTACCACTTCTTATTTGCATGTGGCGAAGAGATTATGATTTTATTTCTGAAGGCCACTTTGTCACTTTAAGATTCTGACAGCCACATAGTGTCCTACTTCAGAAAACAGCACATCACAAAAATAAAAGACCTTTGATAATCAGTGTGAAAAACAGGTAATTAAGTTGTTCCACTGGTAAAATGCCAGTGTCACTCACAGATTCCAAGTCTTGGTTGTAGTATGTGCAATTTAAATTCTTGAGCCCTCTCTTCTTCAGAAATAATTTGCACTTAATACAGTGATTCTTAGCCTCTTCTAATGCAAAAAGATTTTCAACACTTTTAAAAACTACTGGAAATCAAATTTATTTAAAAGATTTATTTACTTTTTTTTTGTACTTTTATTAATTTTCTTCTTTTCTTTTTTTCTTGCTCATTCAAAATACATGCAGAATTCAAGGGCAATGTTTCATTGTAATATCAATGCTTTCTAATATCTTAGGGCTATGAAGGATCCAATTTGGGTAACACCACCCTGGAAGAAGGTACTCCCTCACAGTGATAATAAAAGTGATATCAACTTATGCTAAAATAGCACAGACATATAAATGGAAGTTTTTCTAGTTCAAGGGAGGGAACTTTAATAGTTTTTTTTTTTTCCTTGCTGAATTTTTAGGTTTTAAATTCATTCTCCCCTCCTCCCCTAAAACAGCATGGATGTGTTTGCCTTTAGGGCATGCTTGAAGGATCACAAAGTTGACTACTGTAAAAGTGGAATTTGCTTGAAAACCAAATTTTGTGGTGAGATTATAATTCCACCCATCTCCATTAAAAAAAACCCAAAACAACCAGGATTTAATTGATTCTTGCTGCATGCAGTAGGAGTTAATAACTTTGAATTATGCTTAATTGACAAAATCCTGCAACACTTAAAGTTGTTGGTTTTTTTAAATTTTAATTGGTCTGTTATAAATACACAAGCACAGTTGTAATATATGAATGAAAATAAGAATTTTCTCTATTTTTTACCTAACTAATAGGACAAGTTTAAAATAAATGATACATAAACCTCACATTCTGTCATTGTGAAATGTTATCAGAAATACCCTTAGAAATGCATCTTAATTGTTCCTCAGCAGAAGAGATTTACATAATTTCAATTGCAGATGGCATCTGATGTTTTTAGAGTACATGTTCAAAGCATGTTTCTTCAACTTGCATATAAATAGATGGTGGTTTTTCATCACATCTCTATATGCAACATAACTGAGATAAAATGAGTGTAAATGCAGGGAGAAGATATTTTTGACTGCCCTCTTAAAGAAGTCTGGTAGAGGAAAGCAATAAGTTAGGTTTAGTGCAGCTTTGAGGACCATTTTTATAAGCTTGAATGTTGCTGTCTGATTGTAGAATTCAGTTTCAAGGTCTGTGTGGGGAAGATGTTGCCTGTTCGAGTCTAATTCACACTGAATGTTAAGCATAAAATATTGAGTGGTGAGTCTATTGGCCAAGTTGCTGCTGTGGAATATTCCTATCCTAGGACTCATTTAGGATTGCCTCTTCACCGTCCTGAGACATCATGATCACTGTGCAATTTCTCCTTCATCCAACTCGCTGCTAGTTGCTGTTGTTGTTGGTGTCATTTCATATTATTCAGAAAAATAATAAAGTACAAAATGTAAATGTCTCACCCAAAAAAGAAAAAAATCTGTGCCAGCTTTTCCAAGGACTTCAGGTGTCACACACCCATGAACTATGTAGACATTTGTTCCTTCTGGAAAACATTCAAATGGTGGGAGTCATAGAATCATAGAATGATTTGGATTGGAAAGGACCTTGAAGATCATCTAGTTCCAACTCCCTATCATGGCAGGAATGTCATTTACTCTATCCTGTTGCTTAGGCCCCATCCAATCTGACATTGAGCATTTCCAGGGGTGAGGCATTCACAACTTTCTGGGCAACAAATTATTATTATAATTTATTCCACAATGTCCTTTTATTCCATATGTTTATATTGCAAAGACTGGATGTTTTTTTGGTTGCATCATGGTAATTGTTCACCTAAGCAACGCAATTCTACTTCACTTTGTTTGTTCACTCTGGTTCATATAAACAAAGCTGAAATGCCTTCTTTCAGTTAAAGTATGAAATAATTTGCCTGACTATTAGCATGGCAGACTGAATTTTGACTTCTTGGACTAGTCAAGGAAAGAAAACGACGCATAAACAAAGCAAAAGCTAATTAATCTAAACGTTCATATGAATCACATATTAAAAGTCTTCTTTCATTCAAAAAAAAATCTCTGGAATTTAAAAAATATAAGGGTTAATACATTTGGATGAAGGACTGAAAATAAAACCAATGCATACTTACTCACCATATTCACATTTATTTCTATGCGTACTTCTAGTCCTGGCCTTATTCAAATTATGGACATAAATTTCCCAACAATTTCTGAATAGACGAATTCTTGTATCTCTGCAAGGCCTCACTGAACTATTCTAGGTTGAAAGGCTGCCTTAATAGAAGAAACTTCTGGGCTGAGCCATAGCTGCAAGTCCCACGCTTCACTTTATATTGTCAGGAGGAAGCTTGTAAGTATGTAGAAACAGTAATTGAAAAGATCTTATTTTTTCACTGGGATATTTGCTAGAGGTTTTTTTTTTCAGGCTTGCCAAAATAGATGCTATATGTACAGATTTAGTACAGTTAGAGTAATGATAAAAGTAAATCCTGTGCCATAACATGAACCCATCAAAATTTTGTTAAAACTTCAGTAGGAGTATCTTTACCAGAACAATGGGAGAATGACCTTTTTATAAACAATATAAAAATGTAAATAATAACAAAAAATTAAAATTGGAAGGTTTTAACAAATTATTATAAAATATTTTTGTATAGTTTTTTTGTGGGTTTTTTTGTTTGTTTGTTAGGTTGGTTGGGATTTTTTTTTTTAAGATTAGTTTTCATTGGATCCTAAACAAAAATAGAAGGGCAGATTTTCCTTTGACTAACTTGGATTTAAAAATAGCAACTTTCCAGATTATTTATCTAATAATATTTATCTAATAATTTTTTTGTACTTATGGTGTTGTATCACTGTTGAGCCTTGACATGGAAGAAAATAAGTTTGCAGTTCTAAATGGAAACAAGACCATAGAAGAAAGACCAACTAAAAATGCAGTGACCTGTGCTTTCAATGTGTTTGGCATTTTGTTGTGAACTTTTCACTTGGGCCCAGAAAGAACAATGCTTAATTTTCTGATCCCAGATTGAATTTACAGCTCTGACAGCCAGAAAATAATCTTTGGACTTGTAAATCATACGCATTTGATCTGGAAGTCACTGAGACAGAACAAATACAGAACCTCACAATGTCATTCATTCAGGGTTTCTTTTTGGCAAATAATATTTGGCTTGAAAGAGCACATGCAAACAAATAAAAGTTTATTCAAGCATATAAAGACCAGGTTTTCAAGTGAAAACCAGCATCACCTTTGTATTGGTCCTTTGGCCATTTCCAGCATTATTATGCTTTCAAGGACGTTTTGTCTTCACTTGTATAGCAGTGTGCTTTGCACTCGATGCAGATATCAATACACGAAGATCTATGAAGAAACTTGCATTTAAAGGAGACACATTTACCTGGAATCAATATATTTCATTCTTTTTATCTATTTGTCTTATTCACCTTTGTTTATAATATTTTAGGCCTAGCAATACAATCTTTGAAAGACAGCAGAACAGCAAGCAAAGGGAGAAGATGGAAGTAGAGAAATTAAAAAGAAGCCATGCTATAGAACAGCTTGCTTCATGCTCATTATTGCTATCCTGTCAGAAAATGTGCAGAGCCCTCTGTCAGTGCCTAGACCCTTTCCTCTTTGTTCTTTTTAATGATTTCTTAGAGAAGTTACATCTAAGTTCCTTATGTGCATCCTTCAGTGATTGTAAATCAGACGGTATGTGAGGATCCATTCATTTACATCATAATTCTGATGTCAACCTTTCCTGTTACCACAGAAACACAGCCCATGACCATGCTTTGTATTAAAAGGAAATATATGATGCCATCAATGATGACAGCTCCCATGATTTAATCCTTGATTTTGGCCATAAAATCTGACCTTTATTTGATCTTACTGCTTTACTTGCACATTTGATTTTAAGACTGCTGATAGCTTGGCTTCATTTGCTTTCTCAGTCTGCTCTAATAAGAATTTACAAGGGTTGGAGTTTCCCAAATGCATCAGTTCTCAGTGTCTTTTGTCTTAAATAGAATATAGCATTTTTACCTACCTAGGAAAACAGTGTTTCTAATGTCTCTAATGCTCATCATAAATTATCTTGTCTTTCATACCTGAAATACAATCTCTCTGGAATATTTTTTTATAAGCCATTGTTCTTTTGTCTGCCTGGGTAGCAGTTTCTACATGTCAGACAAAGCACACACAGATCAAGACCATTCTTAGCTGTCAGGGATGGTTATAGGTCACAGCCATTTGATAATCACTTCTGATGTTTTTTATTTAAGTTCTCCTCATGCTGAGAAATCTGATAAGTGAGTTGTATTTGCTGTTTTACCTGCATTCCAACTTTTAGAGTTCAGGGAACCTGGAATTTGTCAGTAAAGATCTGAACCCATATATCACCCAGTGTTTGAAGGTTAGCAACATAAATCTTTCAATAAAAGAACAAAGGTCTACAAGCATGTTCACATTCCCTTAGCTTTCAGTGATAAGGAAGCCATTTTCAAAATAACAATTAGGTAAAACATAATAAATGCATTCTGTAATTCTGTCCTTCATAAAATAGAGTCAGCATAGCCTTGTATTTATACTCAGTATTAACTGATTAGTGTGAAAACTTTCTGAATTGCCTCTAAATACATTCTCTGTTTTGTTGTTAGTCTTTGTTTGTGGGGGTTTTTATTGTTGGTTGTTTTTGTTTTTCTTTCTCCAGACTTGTCCTCTTTATGCTAACAGTTATTGCCTCTTTTTTTCCCAATTTTATTTCTCGCCTTTATCTCCATTTTACTTCAGATATTTTTCATTATCCAATAGAAAACAAACTCCATTTGAGACTATGAGTTTTAGATAAAAATAAATGATATAGAAAGTTCTGTTGTCCTAGTTTAGGTACAGGAGAAGACTGATGATGGTAATTCAGAACTTTTCTATTACCCCTTTTAACTTCCAAATGCTTCTCAAACAGGAACTTTTCAGAGATAGGAAAAGTGAAGGAGGGATAGTAAATTGTGTGTTCAAGGCTAAAGAGAGGGATTATTGTTGAGCACGATGGAGTTTGTGCCCCTTCTTCTTTTGTTCAGATGAACTTTTCCTTTATGGCAGCATCTTAGCTGAGATGTGCCTGGTTTTCATAGCCTTGCTGCATTGCTTCTACCAAAGTGCTTCTGCTGTGGCTGCTACGAACACTACTTTAGTTTGACATAGGAATTGAATGTTTTTAAACTGATCTGCAAATGAAAAACAGGGCACCTCTGAGTCTTAGACAGAACCAAACATTGCTTATGTTTCTGGAAACTGAAGAAGCTTAAAGGAAATACAATTAGCAAAAAACTTCTTTTTAAGAATACTTCTTGTATCTCAGTAAAATTGGCAAGAGATAATTCTACTCTGGAAATTTTAACCCTGACCCCAGACTTCTCACTGATTCTTTAAGAAATGGGTCAAAACACTAATCAGATTTTCATCCTGCATAAAATGGCTGGGTAATGATCATGAAGCAGCCTTTTGAAATACAATGACATAATTCTACTGTGTATTTTAGCCAAAATTCAGTCTGTGTGGGCTTCCTCAGATTTGTTGGGACTATCCCTAAATCAATTATATTTACTATAAATGTCATTTAAATCTAAATGTTTATTATTGGAATTTTGAAGGGGGAACAAAAAGAAAAAAGAATCCATTTCATTTCTGTAGAGTAAGAGAGACTAACCCTCCGTTTTTTGTTATGGTTCAGTTTTCTTTTCTTTTTCAAAAATGGAAGAAAAGATGAGGCAATTGATTTATTTGAATGCTGCAGTTTCAGCTTTGGCCACAGTAATGGGCAAGCTGGGCTACATCATAGGAAAATAAGTAACAGGAGACAAAAATATGAATAGTTGGGAAAAAAACCCACAACCCTGAGAGGCAGAAATAAATGTAGAATACATGATTATGACAAGTGCTAGTATCATTCTGACTGCAAATAAATGAGCTAATTTGCATGGGATTTTTATTTATGAATTCAAGACTGAGCCATAGTAGGAGTGCAGCCAGGAATGCTCATGTTCCCTACACTTCATGCAGGTTATGGTAATATTTAATTGTGCTTATATGGAAAACAAGGGGCAGAGGGATATATAGATTTTGGTGGAGATTTCTGAAAGCATAATATAAGAAAAAAAAAATCAGAAGGAGTTCAGAAGCCAGATTCCAGGGGTTCAGTCAACTCAGAATAAGCATTCAACACCAATGAAAAGGTATAGTAAAGCCAAGGCAGCTATGAAGGCTTGGCAGATATACAGCAGCAGACTACAAGAGACTCGTGCCCTTCTGGAGGGGCTGCTGAAAGCCAGAAATGTTATCTGAAGTACATCAAGCAACCCTGGATACCTGTGTACCTGGGCAATTGAATATTTGCTTTTGTCAATTCTTTTTAACTGCTGGTAGCTTCACAGAGAAACACCATGGCAATTTAAAGCGATCTGAAAATATGTGTTCAAAATATGTGTAACTTTTCAGGCAGGCAAATTATGCCTTTTTTTCAGAGCTTCATACAGGCAGAGAACAGGAATAAATAGTAAGGAATTAGAATCTTACAGTGACTTCACAAATAAGTAAAAGAATAGTGAAAGATTTTAAAAGTTAAACAAAAAGCACCAAGCCTACAAGAACACTTTTAAAAACCTTTGACTGTAAAGCCCTAGCTTGTAAGCATAAGGGAAGCTGTAAACCCTTCCAAAAAACAAAAACAACAACAACAACAACAAAAAAAAACAACAAAAAAACCACAAAAACAAAAACAACCACAAAAAAACCCCAACAAAACCCCAGTTGAGAAGATAGTCCATATCTTCTTAATCTGATACCTCAAAGTGGTTAGGTCTAGAAGCACAATGCATGTGCCTTCAGAAACCAAACCCTCCCCCTTTTCTGATAACATTTACTCCATTTGTTAGTCCTATGAGGTCAGAGGACACTAAACCTTAAACTGTGGCAGCCTGCTACTCATATGTAGGGTTGAAATTACACCAACCTGGGAACAGAGCCAGGACTGCCAGGTGTGTATTACTTCAGAAGAGGCTGAGGATATTGAATAAGATGCTTTTATTCTCCTGATTTTGATTTCTTGGGATTTAGGCAGATATCTCTGGAGAAAGATCTGAATTCCCTTGGGATATCTTTTCTAGGAGGAGAGAAACAGTCCATGAGAAACACTGAGAAGAAATTTCTGCCAAGGTAATCTGCCAAAGATTCCCTCCTAAAATCTGCTAACATGAGCATACCTTTTAAGTATGCCAGCATGGTTTGGAAGGCATGTAAAGAATCTAAGCGAGCATATAAGCTGCTAATTTGAAGTGCACAGATGCACTTTCCGTTAGGAATTATCTAAGCTCCTGAAATTTCATTCCAGTAATTACCAAGGCAAATCACAAAGATTTCCTTTTACTAATCTGGGGCTTCCTGAAATCCTCTAATTAAACCCCAGCAAGAGGGTTTCAATAGAGCAGGGATTTGATTTTTTTTTGTCATGCTCTTTTCTGTGCTTCCTTCCCCTCCAACACAGTTATGTGGTCAGATGAACAGCTCTGGGTGAGAAGGTACAAGTCTAATGCCAGGAGGAAATTGTATGCCCTACAACAGTAAGATGCTGCCAGTTTTCTCCTTTAGTATTCTGTATCATGAGAATATTGTTTAATACAGTTGAAAACTGATCTTACAATATGGAAAGAAATAATATGGAAGTAAAACCATGTCATATTCATACAGAACCTCTCAACACTGAAACTTTGGATTTTTAAGAACTATTATTTTATTATACTAATTTTAGTGGTCAAAGGTTTTAAACTTTACTTTCTTCTTTCTTGTACTAGAATCTTTCCTAGAGCTTGACTGTCCATTGACAGGGGACTAAGATAATCTGCCCTCTGCATTCTTTTTGTGGTGACAAAATCCACAAAACCCTTTTGCCCACATTCTTTTTGTGGTGACAAAATCCAAAAAACCTTTTGTCCTTAAGGGTGATTATTTCCATAGAGCACTTCTGACCACTGCTAGAAATTAGATACCTGGAAATGTAATTGTACTAGGCAGCAGCTGAGACCAATAGGTGAGAAGTAGTATAGAATTACTCTAAACCAAACTCTCCTGTGCATACTTAACTATGCTCTGCTCAAACTACAGCCCAAAGAAAATCAGTAAAATAGTGACTTTTGTGATTCTCCAGGCAGCTTAAGGTTAGCTTGCTATGTGGAGGTTTTTATACCAGCTTCAAGCTTCTGTTGAAAAGAAGAGGCCTTTTATGAGTACACATGTTTATGCTTTCATATAATCAGACTGCTCATCTTTTCACTAGGACAAATGAAAGCATAGCACAATAAGGACGTATGAACATTAAGGATTATGGAATCACAGAATGACTAGTTTGGAAGAGACCTTCAAGATCATCAAGTCCAACATAGCCCTAACACCTCAACTAAACCATGGCACCGAGTACCACATCTAGTCCTTTTATAAAAACATCTGGGGATGGTGACTCCACTACCTCCCCAGGCAGACAGTTACAATACTTTATCACTCTTTCCATAAAAAAACTTTTTCCTAATATCCAACCTATATTTCCCTTGACACAGCCTGAGACTGTGTCCACTCCTTCTGTCAGCTGCTGCCTGGAGAAAGAGATCAACACCCACCTTACTACAACTGCCTTTCAGGAAGTTGCACAGAGTGAGTCTCCTTTTCTCCAGGCTAAACACCTCCAGTTCCCTCAGTTGTTCCTCACAGGGTTTGTGTTCCCAGCCCCTCACCAGCCCCATTGCCTCCTCTGGATGCACTCAAGC
>VZUI01055250.1:0-59291 GCA_013401135.1 Cettia cetti | reverse complement strand
GCTGTTTCCTTCAATTGGCCTCCGAGACTGATGAAATTGTAGCCTATTCCTAAAGGTCTCTTTTATTTCTCCATGTGCAGATATTTTTATTTTTTTTAAACGCAGTGGGTTTGATTTCTTTCCTTCCTCAACCTTCAAAGGTTGTTTTCCCAAATTACTCTTATTTGTAATCATCTTCTTAGTGTAAGTCTGTTTAAGAATCTGACTTCATTATTTCTTGTCAGATTTCTTAAATCCAGTATACAAAGGTGTGTTTTCATTTGCAACATATTTTCTGGTAGGTATTTAATTTTAGCTTTTTTCATAGTTTATATTTAGTCACTTTTCTTTCTGACTTGAATAATGTGGTGTTTTGTCTTTAGCCCTGTTGAGGAGGACAGAGATACAAAGATAATCTCAAAAGATGAAAAAGGTATGTTTGTTTTCAGATACGAAACTTCAGTGATTGCTTGGATAGCTGTTTGTTTTGGATGGGTTATTTCAGCAGAAATTGACTGTAGTCTATGGCGTTGTTAAATAGCATACATTCACCTCTTTCTGCATATTCTTATTCCTGTCAAAATAAGTATTTGCCTTTTATGCATTTTTTTCAGAACGTAAGCGTTGTGCTGTTATGTTTCTTGATTTTTAAAGGTCAATGTTAATACGTGACAATTATGCCAAGTCTTTTTTGGCACTGGAGATGCCCACTAACAGCTGTTAATGAGTCAGGAATCTTCTGCAATTGTGTTTGCTTTACTATATGCTTGGAATTCTCCTTCCCATCTTCTGTTTTGGTGAAGTAATTTGGGATCCAGTATTCACATATTTAAATGCAACAAATATTACACCTTAATGTTGTCTTGGAATTATATTGATTTTATTAAATCTTTGTTCACACAGACGCTATCTATGGTGCAAATATGAATCATAAGCAAGATGAAAATATTTTGGTCAGTGTCAGATGCCTTCATACTTCTTGCTTTTAATACATCAGGCAGCTGAGTCTTTGCAGCTCACCCCACCTCTCTGTTCTCTTCTGCCTGCTCAGGGCAGAAAATTTAGATCTGACTATTACCATTTTTAATGCTGCTGGCAGGTAATTAGCACTTTTAAGTGTGGTGGTTCCAGCAGTTCCTATAAAAGAAACTCGTTATGAGGTCTGACAGCCAACTGGACAGGAGGAATTGGATTGGTTTTAATTGGGTTTTACAACCCAGACTCACCTCGCTGTCAGCTGCTTTTTCCAAGATCCTGGGTTACACCTTTTTGCACAAGCTGCTGGGCCTCCCTTGTTAGGGTCAGTTTACCTCTTGCTTCCAGTCTGTAATCTCAAATTCTCTTATTTCAGAATATTTCAAGGAGTTTTCTGTGCGTGCTGTCCTTTACCTAAGGACTTGAGTTTGCTTTCAGATCAGCCTTCAGGAACATGGGTATCTGAAACCACCTTGCTCCTGCATCCCTCTCTCCAATGGATGTGCTATGTTCCATAACATTTTTTTTATTCATGTTCTGGCTTAGTGATCAGCAGTGGTGAGAGGGAGCTGCTTGGCTGTGTAACGTTCTCTGCATTCAGAGCAAAGTGACTGAGCCAGAAGGAACCTAAAACAGTACATACAAGTCAGTTCTGACTCATATATTGCTACTTGCTCGCCTGTATGAAAGGATTTTATTTAGGATGAAGAGTTTTCCATATTCTGTGTAATAATTGTGAAAACTGTGTCAACAAGAGTGCAGAAGAATAAATTTTGAGCTGGTGAATTTGGCTGTCAATGGATGCACATCTGAAAGATGTCTCCAGTGTGGATGGTTGGCTGCCAGTACCTGCATTGTTCCTGTTTCTAAGTTAAATATTTTCAAGTTCCAGTATTTCTTTTTCTTAAAATTGCAGAACCATTGCAGAAGCAATGCAAGACATTTTAAAGTCTTATGGGAGGGCAAAACCTGGAGATACTAAAACTGAACAATCCTTAATCAAAATGGACATTAACACAGTTTAAAACAATCTTTAAAAACTCATTTGTAAAATAGCAAGAAAGAGGAAGATGAGCACTTTTCTCCAGAATTCTGATGCCAGACTGACTGTAGCTACTAATTTTTAAATTGTAGAAATGTGTTCAGTAAAAGCATCAAAGCCTTTGGCTCAGCTTTTTGGAAGACCAAGACAGTGCATCTCCCATGTATTTGTGTGCATGACATATTTTTGTCAATGCACTTCTGAGATAAAGGTGTGTACTCACCTTTATACAAAAAATACCTGGGTTTGGGTGTTCGTAAGAGATTGATAAAAATCAGTGCATCCTTCCCTAGGAAACCTGTGAAAATATTAATAACTGTGTTCTCAATTACTTGTGCCAGTGACTGAAATTATTATGAAGTAGAAGATGGAAAGGCACCCAAATAAAACAGCATTTTTGAAAAGGTTCTGGGAAAAAACGACTTCCCTCAATGAAAGAGGTTCTGTAAAACTCCATATATCACAAAAAAAAAACCAACCTAAAACAGAAGTATGGAAGAATGGAGCTGGAGTGAAACCCATTCAGTGATATCCTGGCACTGCCCAGACTGACAGAAGGACAATACAGACATTCCAGAGGAGACTGGGAACAGAATCCTTGTGTGTGTGTGCTTCATGCAGACACTGAACCTTGGACTTCAGTTCACTCTTGAACCACTTGAAGTTGGGTGTTCATTAGCATTTATTAAATCACCTCTGTAGCTGAGATGCAGAATTGGTCAGGTGTTCTGTAACTCTTGCATGGTTAAAGCAGACCAGGTCCTTCCTTACCCCTGCAGCTGAGGTCAGACTCCAAATCCCACTGTGGTGGGCAGGAACAGAAATTTCCTTAGTTTTTAGGTGGTAAATGGCTTTCCTTGAGGGGAATTCTTCATCCCATCAACATTGCCTTGGAATTAAGATAAAAAGGCAAGACATGAGCACACTTGGGGTGCAGACACAGTTCCCACAACTCCTGCAGGGCTTCTGTCTTCTGTAAATTACTGGGATCAATCCTGGCACGTTTTGAAGGGCCTCAGTTAATTCAGAGGTGTTCTAATCCTGTTGCTGTCATGAAGAATGATATAAAATACCTCTGTATCAAAACTTGGGGTTCCACCCATATTTTTTGACTTGTAATGCTCCTTATCTTCAGCAAAGCAGATCATGGGAGGAGAATATCACACAATGCATTTTGCTTGCTCTGTGATTTTAAAAAATTAAAGATTTGTGATCATACTCTGTTGTAATTCACATAACAATTCAAGTAATTAATCCAAATAATTAGGATTTGGGGTATGTTTTGGTTTTTTTGTCTGTTTTCTCAACTAGGTCGCAGTGCTAGCAGTTCTGGTAGAAACTTTTGGGTGAGTGGATTGGCTTCCACCACCAGAGCTACAGATCTGAAGAATCTGTTTAGCAAATATGGGAAGGTAAGGGGTTATTTTTGTTGGTTTGTTTTTGTTTTGGTGTTTGGTTTGTTTGCACAAGTGTGTTTGAAACTGTGTAAATAAGACTTTTTAAACTCTCATCACTGAAAGTACCTATGAAAGGAATGCAATCATCAAAAATATTGTGGGATATCAAGGAAAAATCAGTGAAATACACACTGAACAACTAGTTGGGTTTTTTTTCTCAGAATACATAAAAATAAATAAAAAATTCCATTTGTGGTCCTTTTCCTGAAATGGTCAGGAACTGTGTACACACACTTCTGTGCTGCAATATGGTATCTTTACCTGCTAAAAATTCACAGTCAACTGTGAATTTATTAAAGATTTTGTTAGGACTAAGGAAAAAATGCAGTAAATGTTGAGAAAGAATTACTGGGGAGTATCTTAGGAATTGCCTTAGTAACTCAAATTTTAATTTATGAAGAGTTGGCAGTTCCTTTGAAAAACACTTGTTTGGGATATGGGGAGGTGTTGCTTGGTTTTACAGGCAGGGGAGGTCCTGCAGCTGCTGTTGAGGACAGACAAAAAGTCAAATCTCCCTGTCAGCTGGGAAAATTGAAAGAGTTCAATAAAAGGCTGATATCAGAGCCATCAGTAAGGATTTTTGTCAGACCTCTGCAGCCTATTTACAGATTACTGCCAGAAGATTGCAGTAAAAGCAAATTGTATGTGCTGACAATCAGCCATTGGATATTTTACTGATGAAAATACTCTGCAACTTAAATATGACTTTACAAATAGGTACAAAAATAGATTAATTGAAGCACATCTTGGAGTTTAAAAGTCATGGACTGGTAAAACCTTTTTAATGCTCTTTGTAATGCAATACTTCTATTGATTTGCTTAGAATTCCATCTGGTAACCCAATATGTTATCGTAGAGATGTGCCACAAAACTTTAAATGTAATTAAAACCAAAACAACAGCCAACCTATTATCTGGCTCTAGATAGATGACATGGTGCCATTTAGTCATTTAAATAAAATATTGTTACTTTCTTCAGGGTATTAGCAGAGGCAGAGCTTCCTGGAAGTAGATGTACTTGTGCAATAAAGCAAATGCTCAGAAGTGGGTTCTTTATTCGGCTGTACTTTAAAACATCATTCCTGAAACATGATTGGTTTCTGTACTACAAAGTGAGCTGTACTGAATATCTGAGCATATATAAACACCATTAGTGTGACTTTTTCAAGCTCAAGATTTTGGGGAAACTTCCTCTTTCTTAAAGATTGAAAATAACTTTGTTGATCTGCCTCAGCAGTGACATATAAACATTTTTTGGAGGGAAGGTGGCACTTTGCAGTTGAGCATTAATGTGGAAATTTGCTTAAAAATTTGTATTGGTTTTTACTATTTTATACTAAAGCAAAGTGATGTTGATATAAAGTTATATGCCTTTATTGTCACCCTCCCTGGGGTCTTTCTCTGGAAAAGAATTCAGTCTTTAGTTCCCACCTCTTGGTGTTCAGCTTCTGTAGCATTCCACTGGTAACAGAAACGTGGTTGGCTCCAAACGATGCTCCTTTTGTATTTGTTAATCTCTCAAAAACTGAACTTTCCTCCATGGTAATGGCCAGGAATTAAAAAGAGCAGAAGTGGAGCTTGTAGTCCTTGCTGTTTAACCTTGGGGACTTGTCACAGGGAGAGTAATTCCTGATTTTTTGGGAAGGTGGTGGGGGCCAAGGTGGTGACCAACGCTCGCAGTCCTGGCGCTCGCTGCTACGGCTTTGTCACCATGTCCACAGCTGAGGAGGCCACCAAGTGCATCACCCACCTGCACAAGACAGAGCTGCATGGCAAGATCATTTCTGTGGAAAAAGTGAGTACTGGGCCTCAGAGATACCGAGTTCCCACCAGATTGTGCAAATGATCGAGGCCACATTCTCAGCTGATGATGTGCAAAATAAATTTCAGGCAAAAAATGAACCCGCTGGGAAGAAGACAAGTGAAAAAAAAGAGAGTGAAGCAAAGAGAGAAACAGTCAGTGAGAGGTACTGTGTTAAAAATTCTCCTACCAAAGGTGTTTTGCTGTTCTTCAGTCTGTTGATGTCAGGAGAAACTAAAAGTTACAGTAAGAATTTCTGTGGCAAACATTCAGAGAGGAGTACGTGTATTTTTTTCAGCTTTTTCTACAATATAAATTTCAGTTGATTTTCAGTGCCTAAATTAAAATGTTTCTATTGTGTGCTTCAAAGTAGGCATTAGAAAGTTGCATTTTCAAGCACACCTTTTAATTTAACCATTTTTGATGTAATGATTGTGGAGCTTTCATGTCTTAAATCTGTAGGAAAGACCATGTGAGAATTCTGATCTGTGTATCACTATTTCTTCATTACTTTGTGTCTCATTGGAATAAGGTTTTCCTCCAGGTCCCAAACAGTTAAAACAGAATTGTCCAAAATTTGTTCCCAAATCATGTTCCTCTTGAGCACTGTGCTCTTCCTCTCTAGCATTGCTGAAAGTAGCTGAAAGAGGCACTAAGAGGGTGAATTAAACACTAAGAACTTTGCCTTCTTGAATTATCTTCCTGAGGCATAACTTCTATTAAATGCTACTTGTTGAGAAGTTTTTGCTGTTGTTTCACCCAATTGCCTGACAAAAATGGTTCACTGTCATGTTGTGTAAGGAACTTTGTGGGCATTAAGCACGTGGTGGTGTGAATTTGTCTTCATGCTTCCAGTTGAGATCCTGAATCCTGGCCAAGTTTGTTGACTACTGCACAGGGTGGTCTGAATATCTTGTGTTATGGTCCAGGAAGGAAATGTTTGGAAATCTAATTATGATTGTTATTACATCAGAGTTCTGCTTTATTGCTGGCATTTCCCTTGATTTTTTTTTTCTCTTGGTCTCTATTAGTCTAATCTCTATCAATATCTATCCACAGACCTGGTGGTACTAAAAGAGATGAGAAATCTGACCAAAAAGATGATTCTAAAAAGACAGAAGATAAAGATGAAAAGGAAAAAAAAGATAAAGATGACCAGAAGTCTGGTTCCTCAGATCAACCTAAAACTATTAAATCAGGTAATTTGGCTGTTGGTGTTTTATACAGATATGTTGATGTAGGAATATTTAATTATAGGTAGTTCTTTCCAAAGATATGTTCTAGTATTGTTTCAGATTCATAGTTGGAAATCCAGAATGAATAAGGGGAAGGGGAGATGTTTTACATTGTGCAATCCTTAAAAGAAGTACCTGGATTAGGTGGAGTGAAATAATTGATTTTGAAGAGAGGGTTAAATACCCATTTTCACATTTTAGAGAATGTAGGTCATGTAGTTTAATTGTTTTTTTCCACTTCTGATTTATTTAGGAAGTAAAGGAACAGAGAGAACAGTAGTCATGGATAAATCCAAAGGAGAACCTGTTATTAGTGTGAAAACATCCACTACATCAAAGGACAGAGTAAGTGATGCTTCTGCATGGGAAACAATTTCCTTAGAAACAGATCCTGAATCCTGTTTATAACCCACACTTTTCTTGCCAGTTTGTCCAATTAGAGCTTCTATAACATTATTTTAATTAGTAAAATACCTCTCATTTGGCTGATACAGCACTCAAATCCTGCCAAACAAATGGGGCAAGGTATTACTGTATTAATTAATATATGGTGTCTGTAAGGGTAAAAAAGAACAGCTTCTGGAAAAAAAGCAGGGACCAAGCTTTGAAATATGAACTGTCCAAATGGAAACAGTATTGTTTGTGATGGTTGTCCTTTAATAAATTAAAGTTTCTCTTTTAAATACAGAGTGTTAAGAGCCAGGACCGCAAATCAGAGAGCAGAGAGAGACAAGGGATTGTCCCCTTTGACAAAATCAAAGCACAGCGAAAAATGAGGGAGGCAGAGCAGCGCCGGTAAGAGCAGCACTGACTTTGTTTGGGGTTTTCCCCCCAAAATAGATATAATTTTCAATTTGAATGAAATAAGACAGAGAGAGGAAAGGGCCTTCAAAGTTTTTTCCCCACTTGTAACTTTGATATATTTTTATGGGTTATCTGTTGAACCTAATTTAGATATTTAATTATTTTTGGTGGGGCTTTTTCTTTGTTTTCATAGGTTTAATGGGTTTTGTAATGTTTAAAGGTGATAATTGCCTTCCTTCAAAGTCCTTGCTAGAACTGTGACCTGAATGCCATGTTTCCACATTACAAAACTCCTATTTCTCACCTAAAAGTAGTTGGATTGAACAGGAGGAAAATGCTTCTGTTATTTTTGTTGAAGAGGAAAAATTTTCTCCCTCATAGTTAAATTCCTGAGCTTTAGTAGAGTCATTACCCACCATACCATTCTGCCTTTCTTCACAGAGATAAAATACTCTTCATAGATATTTTATTTCAATATAAGAAATGAAATGTGAGCATTTGGATGCAGATTTTCCTGACCATATAGAAGTAGTTGTGGGCATTTGGATACACATTCTCCTGACTATATAGAAGTATTTGTGGGCATTTGGATGCAGATTTTCCTGACCATATAGAAGTAGTTGTGGGCATTTGGATGCAGATTCTCCTGACCATATAGAGGTAGTTGCCCCCGGGATGGTTTTGTGGAATTCATGTGATCACTCTCTAAATAAATTTATGTGTACAGTGAGCGTCTTCCCTCCACACGCACATTTCAAGGGGATGGTGCAAGTTTGCAGCCACTGTGGTTTTAATTTTTAGCACTCTTTTAACTTCCTTTCTTTGTTGAAACTTCTGTCTCTGTTCAAACAGCACCCGCGAGCGCCGGGAGCGGCAGCAGCACCTCCAGACCATCCGCGAGCGGGAGGAGAGGGAGAGGCTCGAGATCGCTCGGGAGAGACTGGAAATTGAAAGGCAGCGCCTGGAGCGGGAACGGATGGAGAGGGAGAGGCTGGAAAGGGAACGGATGCACATCGAGCACGAGAGGAGGAGGGAGCAGGACCGGATCCAGCGCGAGAGGGAGGAGCTGCGGCGCCAGCACGAGCAGCTGCGCTACGAGCAGGAGCGGAGATCTGCCATGAGGAGACCCTATGACATAGATGGCAGGTAAAGCCACCAAATGCTGATGATGCCAGTGGGAAATGTCACTGCCTGGTTCTGTCTCGTCTGCCTGGACTGGAAAAAGCCAAACACGTGCTCTCAGCAGTTGTTGGTTGCATTGAGATTGTGTTTAATAGCCTGGGTTTTTCAGCGCCCTTTTGAACTAGATTTGCCCTTCTGTTGGTTTGGAAGGAGGGACAATATCAAAAGGCATTATCTGGGCTGAAATGAGCCTGTTCTTGCTTTCAGGAGGGATGATCCATACTGGCCAGAGGCAAAACGAATGGCCATGAATGACAGGTACCACTCAGACTTCAGTCGCCAGGATCGTTTCCATGACTTCGATCACAGGGATCGTGGGCGTTACCAGGAACATTCAATAGACAGGTTGGTGTCTTACCTCCACTGCTGCCTCAAAACAAAACACAAAAATATGTATTTAATGTCACATTTTGTTGCCTTTACTGTGTGCTTAGTTGGTATTTTATTTTTCAAGTGCTACTTAGTGGCTTTGGAAGTTTTCTCTTCCAAAACCATGGAAAGATTTGTACTGTGCCATGAGTTAAAGCTTCTGGCAGACTTGTTCAGAGTGTTCTGCAATGTTGTTTCACATATTCATAGGAGTCTGAAAAACTTCTAAATAACATTGTAGGCACCTAGAATTTTAACAAGAATATTTTGGTTTATATGTTAGGACTAACTGGGTTACCCAGGAATCCAAAATATGTCACATTTTTCATGTTCCAGCTGTTTATGCCTTTTGTGGATAATATGGCACGATGTGAGAGTAGGATTTTTCATCTGTGTTGTTCAATAAATGGATTTTTATAGACTGCCGTGTGTTTTACTATCACAGTCTGATTCTAATTGTCTGTTTCTAGGAGAGATGGATCCAGGACAATAATGGGAGATCGGGATGGACAAGTGAGTTGCTTTATGGAGCTACAGAATTATCTTTACATCTTACAGCCTGGTTTTCTGTAGTGTGTGTGTGTGTCAGATTATATTTCAGTAGTTGAGAATTACATTGTATCTACCAAAATATGTTGGAATAATCAGATTGTCTTGTTTACTTCAGTAAGATGAAATTCAATTTAAAGACTTGTTTATTATACAAGTTAGATACAGTTATTCTGAAATCAAAGGAAGTGAGTTGTGTCAAAATACAGTATTTACAAAAGATTGCATAGAAGAGGCAAAGGTACAAAGTACAAATTAATTCTGTGAGGTTACATGGCAGTAACATCTGAACTGTAGAGTTGTTTGTGTTTGAGGGCTGGGGGAAAGACCTTCAGGGCTCATTCAAGCAGTGACAGATGAGTTTTATGGAGTCAAAGAATCCTCAGTGGCCTTTACTTTGAGGTTTGGAGGGACCTGGATAGGCTGGAGAGTTGGGCTGAGGAGAATATCTTGGAGGTCAAGAGCAGGAAATGCAAAATCCTGGGCTGACCTTACCATTGTGCATTAATAACTCATGGGAGGGAGGAGGTGGGTAACGTGTAGCCAGGTGCCACTCAGTGGTGCCCATTGACAAGAGAGTCAGCAGCACAAACTGAAACACAATTCCAGCTGAAGAGGATCCAAACCCCCTTTAACGGGGAGCACTGGAACAGGTTGCATGGAGAACCTGTGAAGTCTCTAGCTGGGAAGATCCTCAAAACCCTCTGGGAGACTGTTGGGAAAACCTGGACCTGGCTGACCCTGAGTAGATGTCAGGAGCTCCCTTCCCTCCCAGATGATTGAGCTGAGCAGCGTGAGGCAGTGAGCAGGTGTGTGCTGTGCAGGCCTGTGAGAGCTCTGTGCCTTGCAGCACTACCCAGACGAGCGCCACGGAGGCCCCGAGCGGCACTCGCGGGACTCGCGGGAGAGCTGGGGAAGCTACGGCTCCGACAGGAGGATGAGTGAGAGCAGAGGGATCCCCCCACAGTCACGGTTGGTACTGAAAACACCTCTTCTTGTGCACCTGAAGAGTATTTTCATATGTCGAGAGTTTTTGGAAGATGTTCTTTATTTCCAGCTTTCACCCAAGGCATGTTGGATGGACTGCAGATAATTCAATGCCTTGTGCATCAAAACATGCACTTACCTGATTTTTTTTTAATAATTTCACATCTTAAAGTCATGATGTTTTCCATTAATTTTAACTGACATTCCTATCAAAGCTTGCAATTTCCAGGATAATGGTTTTCCCCCAATATCTTATTTATTTGCCATCTTAATTGGTTTGAGCAGATTCTTCTCTTACTTAACAGATAGCAATACAAATAAAAGAATAATATTAGCCTTGGTAAAGCATTTAAGTAAGTTTGGGACTTAGATTCAAATATAAAAACTATTTCATGTGCTCTGGCTCTTATGAGAAGATGGGAATTTCATGTCTTGCCAGGGATGGACGTGACTGGGGAGATCACAGTCGAAAGTTTGAAGGGCACCAAGATCGTTCCTGGCAGAGCAGCGTGGATGGAGGGATGATAGGACGGGATCACGAGAGATGGCAAGGTGTGGTCCTTGCACAGCTCCTTAGCTGTGCTGTGTAAAGAAGAAAATGCAGACATTATCCTTGAAGTAAAACTCCTGGTGGGGATATAAAGGAAGCCTTTGAACTTTTTCAGGTGGTGGTAGAGGCAGACCTGGCCATGTGATGCATCGTGGAGGCATGTCAGGGTAAGAACTTTAAAAGGAGCAAAGTGTTTGTTTTCCTGTCAAGGAACATTTCTTCTATTTAAATTAAATTAAAGAAACATGGGAGTATCAGTTATCTAATTTGTTACTTAAATGTCAAGGAATAATAAAATATCCCCATAAAAATATGGTTTTTATGTAGTGCATTTTATGGAAGAGTGAAAAGGAGCATTCTAGCAATCTGCCTATAGCAGCATGAGAGAATACTACAATGTCTGAATCCCTTTCCAGGCGTGGCAGTTTCATGCAGGGTGGCAATCAGAGTCAGATCATGCACGGAGGAGGAATGCAAGGAGAAGGATTTGCTGGCCAGGAAAGAGCAAACAGACCCAACGACCCTCGTTTCAACCGTCGCTACTGATTGTCTTTGGTTTTTAATGCAAAGGTGGCAGGTGAAACAAATCTGTTACCCAGGGTTACCATTAATTGTAACTTATGGGCTACTGTAAGTGTAATTTTTTTTAAGCTGCTGCCATATTATGTCACTCAATCCAATGTGAACTCATTTGTTTTGTAAGGTGTTGTTCATACGCCATTTAAAAATGTTTGTTAATGAAGCATTCCATTTTCCATAAATAAACACCAGTTTACAGTTACTTGCTTTGTTTCAGCAGTCCCTGTCAAACAGATTTCTTCAGCTATAAGTTAAACCATAACTTTGTTTCAAAGATGAAGTGTCAAAATGCCTTACAGGCGCTCCTTGGCACTCCCAGAAATAGTGAAATACAGAGAGAAATACCTCAGAGCTGTCAGTTACCAACCCATGGCCCATGAGGGAATGTTAGTGAATCACAGCTGCCAAAGTTTGAGTGCCCTGCTGCTGCCAAATTGCCACAGGAGCTTGTAGGGCAAGTGGTGAAGAATTCTTTACATGTGGTGTCATGTGTAATACAATGTCTGAAAAAGGAGTTACATTCTGTGATAGCAGCATAGCTTCTGTAAGAGGTGCTTGTGACCCTCTTGCAGGTGCTTGTCAGGATCACTTTATTTTTATTTAGCTTCTGATAGATCAGGGTGGTCCAAAACTCCGCCAGTCTTATAGCCCAGTAATTCCAGCAATCCATAATTTCCTTATAAGCAACAACTGGCTGTGCTTTGACTTAATTTTGTGTTGAGGAACTGACATGATCAAGATTAGTGCAAATGATCTATTGCTTTTTCATATCCAAGTTAAAATTCATCTTTGTGCAGACAGCTCTGGAGCAACATGACCTTAGCCTTACCCTAAAATGGCTTTTATGATGCCAAGGGGGAAAAAAATCCTGTTACTTTCATTTGTGGGGTTTTTTTCCATCTTTAGAGAAGGGTTTTTTTATGAGTTGCCCGAAGATATTTTTTCATTCATCAATGGAGAAAACATCACAGAGATGAAGCTTTGGAGAGCTTCAAAGAAGGGCAGAGAAGTGGTACAGAAGATCCTGAAAATCATGTGAGAACTCAAGTTCTGAGCATAGCAGAGGTGCAGGATTGTGTTTGTACATGGTGTGCTCTGCTCAAAGTGGTTACAGTTGGTTTGTAGCAAAAGCCAGAGGGAGGAAGAGTCCAGATGAATGTCAGAATTTCGTTAGTGAGAAGGGGGAGTAGACCTGTGACCAAAGTTGTGCTGCTTCAAGAGCAGTGGACATTGGAAAGTTAGAGAAGAAATAGGGCACTAAGAGGTTATCTGGGTTCTGGGGTGCAGTGAAGCATCTGGCACCTGCAGGACACAGATCCAAGGTTCACTGAGCTTGATGCTTCCATCTGGACCATCAGGTTTAAGAGCTGCTGATGGACCCATCCTTCAGGAATTAACTTAAGCACTTTTTAAAGCCATCTGCATCTTAGCCAAATCCTCTGAAATCTCTGGGGAGTTGGCTTCATCGTGTATCTATCTATAAGTTAAAAAAAGAAACAAAACTGCAAACCCTTCATCCTGGTGTTTTAAATTTGCTTCCTGACTTGGGTGAGGACTCATCCTGCTCTCCCCTCCAGCTGTTCCCCCATTCTGCAGCTGCCTGTTGGCTCATTCTGTAATTATAACAATCCTATCAAAAATGGTTAAAAACACAGAATCAACTTTATTTTATAATAGTGGTGCCCTCCAGGCCACTGGTGCTCCTTACATTTTGCCTGGGCTGTGAATTAAAAATTGACCTCATGAAAGTTTTCATCCACTTTAAAAAGGAAAATATGCAGAGTCTGCCAACTGGGGCATAGTGCAAGCTAACAAAAGGGTTCATGCAGATAAACTTTGCTCAGTTACTCTCCCCTGTGCTTATATAATCATCCTAGGCCATCTTTTACCTTGGATTTTTTTTTTTTTAACTCTTGTTGGCTTGGTTTGAATTAGATAACATTCACCTTCAAGATTATTTCAGCTTCAGAATAATCTATTTAGTTTCCAAACTTTAGAACAGAAGCTGCTCCTCAGCACTTTGCCATCACTTCATCACAACTGATCTGTGATTCCTGGAGCCTTGGATCAGTGCTAAGACAAAACAATTACTCCACTCTGCAGCCTAAAACCAACCCAAATACAAATGGAAGTTCCAAAGTCTTTTATTGTAGCCCTTACATGGCCATGGTGCCCTCCAGACTGAGAGGATCCTGAGCCCTGGAGATCGTGTTCATTTCACAAGATCCTTCACATATTTCCAGCCTTCCACTGTGTATTCACAGGCCCTGGTGGGAGCTACAGACAAGGCAGACATGACTCTGTGCACTCCTGCAAGGAAAGCAGAGAAGAATTAGCCCAAGATCACCCTAATTTGAGCCAAATTTCCCCATTTCCAACACCACCACTGTAGATTTCTTTAAGCCCTGAGCTTTTGTGACACAAATTCCGACTTCAGGGCCTGTACATGAGTTAAGACAATTACAAGACTGAGCTCAGTTCTTTAAGTCCTGTTTTATTTCTGGCCTTGCCACAGACTCCATGAGTGATGCTGGACATGTCACAGTTATTGGTGGATTGTGTTTCCACACAATTACATGAAGACTCTGCTGCACCATAAAAACTATATATTACTGGGTATTTATAATATGCTTTGGCCTTCAAACAAAAATGTCTAAAATTCTAATAGCAATGGGAATGAATGCTCATCCCTTCTGAAAAGCTAAAGACTAAGTTCAGACTGTTAGTGAACAGTTATTTTACCTTTATTCCAGGAATTAGAGAGGGAAAAGTCAATTTTTGGAGTGGATGGGAGCTAGAAAGAAAGAGAGACAAAATATCAGCACTCCAGGGATTTCACTTGGAATTCACATCACCCTGGCAAAGCCTTTTGACATCAGATCTCAAAAATACTTGGGTGCCTACTCTCTGTAAGCCTCAAAAGAGACCAGACATGATGCTTCAAGTCTGGGCTTTGCTCTTTCCTGCAATACAAAGTAGATGCAAAAGGTAGAACATATTATTTAGGTACTCCTAAAAAAAAAACAAAACACCTCCATGGCTATCTCTGTTAGTTTATAGTTGTCTATGGTAGGAAAAATGCTTTTTAAACTTTAACTCTTCTTTTCTGGGGATTTTAAAAACTAAGAACTACTCATAGAGGAGGGGCCTCTTCAAGCAATTTAAATTCAACTTGAACTGTTAGCAATGTAAGAAATTGGGAGGATATTTTCATTTTTTTTTTCTTAAAGACACATAGGATCCTTCAGAAGAAGATTAGAAATACCACTACATAGTGAAATACCTCCCAGAGCATGTTTGCAATCCCCTCCTTGACCCTGCATAGGCTGGTTACCCCTCTCCTTTAAAAAAAAATCTGTGAGCAATGTCTCTGCCCCAAATTTAAAATTTTATTCACCTTCCATTTCAATCCTCTTCAAAATATTTGCCATGTGAAATCCAGTTTCAACAGTAAAAGTCCTGCCAGCCTCACTGGAATCAGAATATCACCCCCATATTTTCTCTTCCTCATTCAGAGGAGGTGTCTGTGCTGCAGGGATCACCTGAGCAGCCCTTACCTCCCAGCCCAGGTAATTTGTCCACTCTTGGATAGCTGGAGGCAGCGTTTCTTGAGCTTTTTTGAGTGCTTCAGCCCCTTCTGTGCCACTGCCCAGCAGGCCCTGGTCATACGCCACGTACACAGCAGCTCCAGCCAGGCCGCCTTTGATGAGAAACCTGAAAGAATTGAAAGCAGAACAGTTCAGTTCGTGTTCTGACCATCAGTGCATCTCTCTCAGTGGTTGTGACTGCCAAAGAGGGTATCAATAAAGAAATCTCATGTCTTACTGCAGGCAAAAATCAGCAGAAAAATACCTACCTACCTTGCCTTCCTAGGACAACTATTCCCTGTCAGCCCCCTGAAACTACACCTAATTCACATTTTATCAGTGATGGTTTTCAATATAAAAATAAGAAAGTGTCAAGTTCCTCAAGAGCATGTCCTCAAAGCCACTTTTTAAAGCCTGAGAATCACTGGCATATTCCTCTGCTAAAGGCAACTAAAGGATTTTGCAGTGGACAAACCATCCATGTTAATGATGTGGTTCTTCCTGATAAACCTGACATTTATCTAATAAACCTGACAGACACCAATATCTTGTTAAGCTCATTACAGTCCAGGGAACACCTGGCCATGGTATTTCCATTGCCAAGGCTTTTAAAGTTTCCCTGCACGATGTGCAGTTTTACAGCTGTGATGGCAACCTACAAAAGAGAAAACGAGAAATATTTGGCCTTTATTGGCATTTCCATTATAAATAAGAGATCTGAGGTGACTGAATTTCCCAGATTCACAGGGCAGAGATGTTTTCCCCTTAAAAAACCCTCTCCCTTTAAAAATAGCAAAAGCTATTGTACAAGGGGACAACCCAAAACTTGGCAGACAGCGGTACTGCAGTAGTAAGACATAGGACAGATACAAGAGAGTCGACAAAACAGAAGGAATTTGTGAAGTCGTGTATTCACACGCATTTCGGAGAAAGGGGATTTCTCCGCGAAAATGCACCACCGTTCGACCCAAGGAGATCCTTCTGCACTCCCTCCTTGGGGGTGTAAGCTGAGCTCCGAGCGCCGCGCTATTCCGGGCTTATGTTACGTGTCCATGCTCGCCCCCGGGCAGCGGCCAAGCCCTGCCCGGCGTGTGCAGACACACACGGGGAGCCGCTGCACACACGCACCGGGAGCCGCTGCACACACGCACCGGGAGCCGCTGCACACACGCACCGGGAGCCGCTGCACACACACACTCCGGGAGCTGCCGGCCGCGGGTGCAGGCGAGGCCAAGGGCGCGGAGCGAAGCGAGCAGAGCCGAGGGACAAGGCCGGCAGTGGGCCTAGGGCCGGGCCGGGGAGCACGGAGGAGCGGGAGGAGGCGTGAGGCACGGGCCGGGCGTGGAGTACGGGGGGGAAACGCCGTACGGAGGGTGCGGGAGGGCGGGGGCCGGGCCGGGAGGGCCGAGCGGGACTCACTTGGCGGCGGGGAGCAGGCGGGCGGCCATGGCGGCGGCGGGACCGGGACCGTCACGTGCTCGGGCGGCCCCGCCCGCGCCGCCGCCGTGAGGGGGCCGGGCAGGGCAGGGGACGTGAAAGGACCGGGCAGAGCTGGGGGCGTGAGGGGCGTGAAGGGAGCGGGCAGGGCTGGGCTGGGCTGAGGGGCCGAGGAGGGCAGGGGGCGAGAGGGGGGGCCGGGCAGGGCAGGGGGCGAGAGGGGCCGCGGACGTGAAAGGACCGGGCAGAGCTGGGGCTGTGAGGGGCGTAAGGGGAGCGGGCAGGGCTGAGGGGCTTGAGGGGCGTGAAGGGAGCAGGCAGGGCTGGGCAGGGCTGAGGGGCGTGAGGGGGCCGGGCAGGGCTGAGGGGCCGGGCGCTGCTCCTGCGCCTTTGTGGCGCTCTCCTCGCCGCCTGTTCTGTCGCGCTGTGTCGCAGCGTGGTGGCAGAGCAGTTCATCCCGCTGCTCTCCTTATCCAGACAAGGCTCCATCCTGTGGGCTCTGCCGCCGCCTCCCTCCCGAGATCCGGCTGCTTCGGGGTCACTGCTGCCAGCTGTCATCAGTCTTTAATGAATTAAGAGTTCTCTAAGATTAGACGCGAGGGGGGGTTTCTCCTCTAGGCTCGCGGTGTGCGGAGGCTGGCTCTGAGTGCTGAGGGAATTGCCGGTGAAAGATCCTTTTTATTCTTGAGCAAGGTGGCTGTGGGTCCCAGGACAGAGACCCCTCAGCTGGGCTGTCGGTTCTACAAAAGCCTTTACGTGCCTCTCGCAGGTTGGCTCCAGGCATCAGAGGAAGGAGAACACAGTATTATTTTGGCTGAAGTGCTCGGCTTCAAGACTTCACTTTGTTCCTCTCAACTTAGAGGGATATGAAGCCAATTGGAAAAGTGCTTTGTGCTACAGGGGTTGTAGCTGGGCTCATAGCTTTCTTCTGGAAAGACGACTTTAACCCAGGTAGGCTCACCAGGGGGTTGATTTCAAGCTGAAATATAAGTGACACAAGGGAAGAGGTTGAATTTCCTAACTCTGATGGTCTCATTCCTGTAGTCTTACTACAGTTGGTAGCCCCAAAGCAATGTTTTATTCCCGGAAACAAAGAGAAACTTGAAACAAAGAGGAAGACAAAATGGTCTAAGAGCAGGGATTCTGCTGTCTCTGTGGGGAAAGAATGGCACTTTGCTACTGCCTTTCTCTTTTTATGTTTTTGTTGTAAATTCCTTGGTGTCAAGAACCATCTCTGTTGGTTTGCAGTGCCTGGCACAAGAGGGCTGATGGCACAGAGCCTGGTTTCTACTTTATGTTGTACAGCTTCTAGGAAGGTGAGAAACAGCTTGATTCTTGAAAGATTTTGGTCTAGCAACCCAGGCAAAGGCCCTGTGACACAGCTACTGGCATCATGTCATTGCATCACCAGTCCTGCCCCTTCTAGTTTTGGAGAAGCACCAAGAATTTTGAGCACATCTTTCTTCTTTAAAGCTCTGCCAAGTAGTCAAGGGCAGCTCCTCTGCTGCTTTATTCACTTACTTCTGTGTCTTTTATATTCTTTCCCATAAAAAAGAGAGCCTGTCTGGTGCCCGTGTTCTTGTGACTGGAGCCAGTGCTGGGATTGGAGAGCAGATAGCTTATCACTATGCCAGATTTGGTGCTGAAATTGTGTTGACTGCCAGAAGGGA
The DNA here is from genome assembly GCA_013401135.1 of Cettia cetti. Classification (NCBI taxonomy): domain Eukaryota; kingdom Metazoa; phylum Chordata; class Aves; order Passeriformes; family Sylviidae; genus Cettia; species Cettia cetti. The sequence continues at coordinate 41,089 of VZUI01055250.1, read as the reverse complement.
AGCTGTGCTGCAGAAGGTAAGAACCTCATCCTTGTATGGGGGAAGACATGAGATTCAGGCTTTTACCAACAAAAATTTCAGTTTTCAGCATGATAAATTTTCCTTTGGAACTGTTGAGCATAAACCCAGAAGACAAGTTGGCCTGTACAAGAAGATGCAGTGCCTGAAGATTTATTTCTATGAAGGGGTGGTGTGAAGCTGCATCACGGAAAGTTCAGGCTGGACATCAGGAAAATGTTCTCCACTGAAAGGGTGCTCAGTCACTGGAATAAGTTCCCCAGGGAGAATTGGTCAGGGCACCAAGCCTGTCAGAGTTCAAGGAACATCTGGGCCACATCCTTAATGATATGGTTTGGTTTGAGGGAGTCCTGTGAGGAGCAGGGATTTGGAATTGATGATCCTTATGGGTCCTCTTCAATTTGAGATACTCCAGGAACTACAATTCCTGTGCAATATTGTGCAGCTTTTCAGAGTCTGAATTCTTCTGTTTGTAGCTGTTTTGTTTAAAACTCAAGACTATTTGTAGGTTAAATGCTTTTTGACCAACTCAAAAAGATGAGACTTCTTCATCTGTACTTTGTGAAATGGGACAATATTGAGAAAGGGTAACTCTTTAATTGTGGGGATGTGTGACTTCTAAGGAAAGTTCTTCACTGTGAAATGGTGCAAAAGGTGAGCTGGGGACAGTGAGCATAATAATAGTTCCTAATGACTGGAAGGCATTATTTCAGCAAATAGCTAAAACTGCATATCATTGCCAGGCACATTCACACACTCAACATAGCAAAGGATTATGAAAGATGAATTTTTTCCCAGTTATTATGGGAAAAAAAAAGAACTTAATGTAAAGCATAACCCTTGTTCCAGAAGATTTCTCCTGAAGAAGATTGGGTTTTTTTCAGTGAATCTTGATCCTATCCCAAAGTAGATTGTTTAAGCAGACAGTTAACTCTTTGCAGGATGCAGACTCAAAGTGTGAGCTCTCCATGGCCCAAACAGTGATAGATTTTAAATTAAAGTGTGTCTCTGTCCAGAACCGACTCTTACTGACTGCAGTATGTGCTTTATGATGCCTTTTCCCTTATTCTTTTTCCAAACAGTTTAATCTTTGGGGTGTGTTCTTTTTCAAGGTGCTGGAGAAATGCCTGACACTCGGAGCAAAGAAAATATTTTATATCCCTGCAGATATGTCTTCCCCTTCAGAGCCTGAAAAGGTGGTTCAGTTTGCTGTCCAAAAGCTGGGTAAGCATCCTGGGCATCTCTTTGGCTTTCAGGTGTGTGCACAGTTCTCATTCTAGCAGGAGCTTCCTGCTTCAGTTCCCTGAACTGAGAAAGGTGTTAAGGACATAGATGTACCACCAGAGCTTAGTTCTGAGCCTGAATCATGCTGAAACATAATTTCAGGGAGTTGTGGTCAAAGTCAATCGGTTTTCCTTTCAGTTCTTCTCCTGAGGAGCAGTCAGAGCTGCTCCCAGATGAGCATATTTAATCTGTCTTCATGGTAAAGCACTTCCCAGCCTTCTGAGGGAGTGGTTCAGCCCTCCTGGCGTTTCTGAGCTCCCTGCTTGAAGCTCAGGGCATGGGCCCCTTGTGTGACTGCTCTTTCTGCTCCAAGGGGGCCTGGATTACCTCGTGTTGAACCACATCGGCACCAACCGTTTCCAGGAGTGGGCCGGGGATGTGGAGTACACCCGCTGGCTCATGCAGGTGAGGCTTCCAGCTCCCCTGGAGTGGCTGAGCCTGGCATCTCCTGGGACAGCCTGGGGGAGCTCCAAGGCAAATCCAAGTCTGTGGCAATGGTTGAGAACAATCCTTTTGCTTAATTTCTGTTTGAAGTCAAGCACTTTGGAGGCTCTGTTGCTGGAGGGGAGTTTTGCTCAGATGATGTTCATTTGTGAAGAGGAATGATTGGGAAGAACTTCATTCTTCCTTCTGTCCTTCTTAGCTCCATTTAGCCCAGAAGTTTAGGATTGATGGGCAGTTCCAGGCAGTTGTGTTTAGTTCAGGAAGGTCTGTAAGTGAGCAGCCAGCACTTCCTACTGGTCTATGGCATGTGCACAATTGCAGAACACAAAGTTGTTTGAAATGGTGTCTGCCATTTGAGTCTCTGTTCACAGATTTAGAGTTTTCCTGTAGAATCAGCCTGGTGCCAGGTTTTGGGGCCATGGAAATGAAGAGCTGTTTTCTTGATTCAGTCTTCTTCATTCAGGTGGGTCATACTAGTTTCTATTTCATTTTGGAAGGAGGCTTTTTGCTGGAGAGTGGGAACTTAGGAACATAGGTAAGAAATTTTTAGAATTTAAGAGAGCATCTGAAGAGATGCTGAATTTTGTGCCTCATTATTTTCTGAGCTCAGTCAAGAGAAACTTACAAGGGAAGCAAACTGAGACTCTGGTGTCTTTGGTAGGGATTGCAGAGTAAAGAATAGCATAAAGAAAAAGCAGGGACAGCTAATTGTATCTTGTCAGGAAATCTGTGTGTTAAAGCCCAGGAATAACCTTTGCTCTGAGTCTTCTTCACTGCTTTTTCTGGAATCTGAAAAGACTCATGGATGCAAAGTTTGCCCCAATCTTTAGAGATGATTTTTCTCACTTGATGTTTAAGAAGGCAATTCCAAACCATGCTCCTTTCCATTTCTGACCACTCTATTGACTTTCCTGGTTATGCTTTCAAACCCTCTTGCTTCTTCCATGTCTACATTTATCATTCCAGGTGAATTTTTTGAGTTATGTGGCTCTTGCAACAGCAGCTCTTCCCACCCTGGAGAAGAACAGAGGTGCTCTGGTGGTTGTTTCTTCCCTCACAGGTTGGTGGCTTTACCTGGAATAAGTGCTGGTCTCATGGGAAGAATGGTTCCCAGTACTGTTCATATTTCTCTGCTGTTCAACTCCTAAACACATTTTCAAACTGTGCTTTTCATAGTACATAATAATATTATAATAAATATATAATAATATGTATTCTAATATATTTATATAAAGTGAGAACTCACCTGAACAGAACATGAATTGATACAGTATGACAAAGCCTGCATCTTTTCCCAGATTCCCTCTCCATGGATCCTCCTCACACCCGGTTTCCTGGTGTTTTCCATTCTCTCTTCTCCCTTTCCAGGGAAAATGCCCACTCCCTTCACCACTTCTTACTCTGCCACCAAGTTTGCACTGGATGGATTCTTTGGCTCACTGCGCCATGAGCTCATCATGCAGAAGAGAAATGTGTCTGTCACACTCTGCATCCTGGGCCTGATTGATACTGCTTCAGCACTGGAGAACACCAGGTATGTATTCCTCTGCAGGAATGCATCTTTTCTTGAAAGCATGCAAAAAAAAAAAAAAAAAGCACAGCAAGTCTGTTTGAGAGGGTGTGTGCACCTGCCTGGGCACATCACAGGGGCTGCTCATCATGGAGCAGGAGCAGGCAGAGCCCTGTGGGGTGGGTGTGCCCAGCTCAAAGCCCAGCAGGGGCTGTCTGGCTCTGAGTGACGCTCTTCCCCTTCCCTTGCAGGGGCAAAGTGCACCTCGGTGCCTCCCCTGCTCCCGAGGCCGCGCTCGCCATCGTCCGGGGCGGAGCCGCTCGGGCGCACGAGGTTTTCTACCCGCGGTGGCTGCAGCAGCTCTGCTGCCTCTGGGCTCTGTTCCCCAGCAGCGGGAACCAGGTGCTACGAACTTTCTATAACTACAGCAGTCCCTAGGGGATGCCCAGCCCCATCCTGTATCCCTTCCAATCACATTCCTGGTGTCAAGCAGGAGCAGGGCAGCAGTGGTGGCAAAGTCCCCCTTTCCTAACTTGACTTGGTCTCTCATCCTGCTTCAGCCAAGGTTCTGCTGCTGCTCCCATCAGCCAGAGATCTTTCCCACTCTGCCTTAACCCTCCTCCCCTCCTCCTTTGCACCCAGCCTTTTCTCAGCCCCAGCATTAACCTCTGTCTGTCTGCACAGGATGTCCTGGAATGTCTGTATATTCCCAGGCCATCCTCCTCCACTACTTCATTTCAGATCCCATGAACCCTCCTGCTTCCTCTGAGTAGAATTTTAATCTCTATTTTAATTAAACAAGTTTTTAATGTGATGGTATTATGCGTTGATGCTTCCTCAGTGAAGAAATACTGGTCCCGTGGATTCTGTGAGCCAAGGCCTGTTTGCTGACCCCATGTGACCTGTTAAATTAGCCCAGGGCTTTGGCATTACCTAAAAGCAGCTGCAACTAACAAGATAAAGTAGAGCCCCAGTTACTTAGCAAGTAAAACTTTTATTAAATAAATTTAGGATTTTTTTTTTGACCAGAGTGAGGAATTTGACATTGACAAAGCTTGTATCGCACCTGTAACATTGTACAGTCACATCAGTAACTGTGATGGAAGAAACTGTAAATGCTTGTTTTAAACCAGCTTGACCTAGGATTCCCAAAGTCCTTCTTTTCCCATTTTGCATTTGTTCATCTTTTTTCTTTTTTTTTTTTTTGTTTTGTTCAAAATTAGACTAAGTTTAAACTTCATGAAATTACTTGTAGCAGAAATAAAGTACATTATACAAATCACATACATAATAGATGTTAAGTATAAAAATGGTATTTACAATAAGTAAACATGGACTATAGAAACACACAGACTCTCACAGCTTCATTCACCTCTCATAAACTCTCAGCGTCAGACACAGAAGGGTGGTTGAGGAGATGTGAAGGTACTTTAAGGACTGTGCCACAAACACCTGAACAAAGGGCAAACTGCAGGAGAATGAGAGTTGGCTGAGATTCTCCAAAATCCCCATAGCTCACTTCAGTATCAATTGCACCAACTTTGCCCCACCAACTCTCTGTCCCTATTTCAATGTGCTCACACACCCTCACACACACACCAATGTCTGTGGTACCTTATCAAACTCTGGAATATTGAAATCGTTCATTCCTAATCACTCTGGGGTTTGTTGGTCTGTTCTGCCTTGCTTTCCTTTCCTTATTTTTGCAGAAACTTGGAAGAGACTGTTCCAAACTGTTGAAGGGATGTGCCTTGTCAGGATGACACACACCCACCACTCCCAGGGGATCTTTTTAAAATCCAGTTCTCAACTACATTCTGTGCTTTAGAGTTTGTGTATATAGTGTATAGAGCTGTCCCTACATATATATATGTGTGTATATATATATGTATGTGCTGCATAATGTATAATCTGTCTCTTGGAGGGGGTGCTGGGGGAAAAAATCCCAGAATGGAACCCTCTTTCATCCTCTTTTCCTTGCATCTGCTGGGGAAGGCTTTGCAGAGGGTGCATGAGGAGAGTCCTCCTGCTGAATTCAGAGGGAGAAAACGTCCTGTGTCACCTGGAACGAGAACTGCCCACTGCCCAGTGCTGGTATCCGACACAGGGAGGCAGTGTGCAGCCCCCGGGAGCCTTGAGCTGTGCTGGAGATTGCATCTGCTCACTCTCTCATCTTCTCCTGCCTTCATCAAGAAAATGCTGTTGCCATGGAGAGCTGTGAAACACGGATCTGTGCCATGTGTGGGGAGGCAGTGCAGTTCCTCTAAGTAAGGGGACTGGTTTCCTGTGCTTTCAGCCTAATCAGGAGTGCTCAGGGTAGGGGCTGGCAGCATATCCAGGAGCTTTGTCTGCAGCAGCCCTTGGAAAGGTAAGATAGAGCTCTCCAGATCCTTAACCAGGCTGGTGCTAAGGTGGATGAGTGACTCAAGCTGAGCAGCTGACTGTGCCCTAATCCTGGAGGAATGTATTTCTCCTTCTTGCTCGTGTTGAGCAGAGAGATGTGTTTTCTCTCTCTCTCTCTCTCTTTTCCCAACCCACCCCCAGCCCCCTCTCTCCAAAATGTTCAGGCCTATCTGCAGTGCTGAGAAGACACTGTTGCAAAGGCAAACCCCGAATTTCCAATACCTCTTGCAAGCAGTCAGTCTCTGAATGGAAAAGTTTGGTCCTGTGAGCTAGTTTAAAAAAAAAAATAGAGACTGTATATATTTATAGTTATCTATGAAAGGGCCAGAAACAGAGCAGGAGGGAGGGAGGGACGGAAGTAAATTTCCACACATCACTGCAGTAACCTAGAGACACACCATGGGTTTGCTTGGTCCATGTTCTCCAGCCACACCCCGAGAGGAAGAGCTCCGTGTCCCAGGGGCTGCTGGTTTGCTGGTCCCTTTGCTTTGCACCACGTTAGCAGCAAATATGCGAGTCCAGGCGTGGCAAGAATCTTCCTCCTGGGCAGATATTGAGCCTTCTCTTTAATTGCATGTCTTGGAGAGGAGGGGAGGAGGAAGATGGGGTGGGTAAGGTGGGAAGCCGAGGAAGGAAAGGGGTGGTGTCAAGAGTCGATAAATTTACTGGCCTCTCTGAAAAAATCAACCTGAAGCAGAAATTCTTCCTCTGGACTTTCCCTTCACCTGAACAGAAAGGAGGAGGGAGGGAATTGGGAGATTAGGAGGATATTTCTGCAAACCTCAGGCTTTGAGCTGCTGCTGCTGCTGCTGCTGCTGCTTAAACCTGGAGGACTCTGACCCAAATCAGATCAGCCCTCCCTTGCTCCCCATTTGTAGGCTGGCAGGAACTGGCTCTTGGACAGCAGCCCTTCAGGGTGTCACCTTTTCTGTTTTTCTGTGAATCATGGGATTGTCTCTTCTTACCCCAGAAAGCATTCTCTGCAGACTAACTTCAGGTCCAGTGTAACACTAAAAACTACTGAGGTTTAATACCTTTTTAAGCAGTCAAAAGCTTTTTGGGAGCAGTTGTACAGCAGAGTGAAACCTTGCTTAGACCACACACAGGCCACTGGAACCATCTGCCTGTCAGGGCCCCGAGGGCACTCACAAGCCTTGATGAACTTGAGCAGCCCCACCTGCCCTGTCTGTCTCCTCTCTGCCCACAGCTCCAGGAGTCTCCTTACAGCTCTGTGCCATCAGCCTTTGTCTGACACACAGCGTGGAAGTGCCAGTCTCCACCTGTCCATGGACCTGTCCTGTCCATTACCTGGGCTGCCTTCCCACCTCCATGTTTATTATTGTCATTATAGACCTGCCTGGCAGTCACTGGACTATGTCTGTCCCTGGTCACCTTCACCACACCTGACCCTGACCTCGACTCCCTGGCTTGGCTTTGGGCTTGCCTCACTGCCACAAATTGATGATTGTTAAACTTGGCCATCATCTGCAGGCCTGCTCTGGTCACCCTGCTCAGGTGAAGCCTCTGCCCCACCAGCTGTGTCACTGCCTCCACTGCTGGCCTCCCCCTCTGAGGGAGCAGCTGGGGCCCTGAGCAGAGCTGTGTCCTGCTAGGGGAAGTTTACCTGTGCTGCAGAAGTGACTCCTGCTTGCTCACTGCTGTCAGTAGGGATGGTTGGCATCCTTGGGCCGTTTTAACTGCACCTTCAAGCGTTTCATGCCAATCTGGAAGCCATTCATGGCCTGGATAGCAGTCTGTGCACTGGATGGGTTGTCAAAGCTCACAAAACCTGAAGGAAGGACACAGGATGGATGACAATGGCACTGTTGGTGCCATGCCCACTATGAGTGGCACCCATCATGCTTCCCTTGCCTGCACTTACCAAAACACTTGCTCTGATTGGTGGCACGATCCATGAACACCTTTGAGGAGATGATATTTCCAAAGGGCAGGAACATCTGCATCAGCTCGTTGTCTCCAAACTCCTGGGGGAGATGGTAGATGAAGAGATTGCAGCCTTCAGGACCTGCAGGTATGGGGGCAATGGGGAAGGACAAAACAGAAAGCCCCCAAGGGGCAGGGGAAGAGAAATGGGCTCAACTCACAGCACAGCACTGGAGGAGAGCCCTAGCAGTGCCTCCTGCTCTGACCTCCCCTGGCTTGTCTCTGTCACTGCTCCATGAAGGGATCTGAGGGCTCTCGAAGAGCAACTGGGAGACTCTGTACAAAACCAGAGTTCCTGCAGAGCAGATTCTCTTTCAAAGCTGGCCTAGCTCCTACACAGGGTGCTGGACACAATCTGTGAGTGTCTGGGTGCTGTTCTGCTGGAAGGAAATCAGCTGAGGGGAGAGCTCACAGCTGTCCCAGTCCTAGGAGAGCTGCAGACACTGCTGTGTGAAAGCTGCTGCTGCAGCACTCCCTGCAGTCCAGAAGCCACAGCCTTAACTGGAAACCTGAACTGCCACACATCCAATTTATGGGCTGACCTGGTCCTGTCCACTCCTTCACTTGCTCCTTAGGAGCACAAGAAGCTCCTCCCTTGCTGACACTTGCTCTACCAATCACATGCAGAGAGAGAATGCCTTTGCCTCCAAATTCTATTCAAGCCAGTTTTGAAGTAAGCTGAAAATAAATTCAGTAGGCTATGAAGGCTGAAAAGAGAGCAGAGTACATTGCAGAGGCTGGTTGATTGGTTCCACTGTGGTTCTGACACCAGCAAAGAGGAGCAAAGAGGGGGATGAGTGCTCTTTGCCCCTGACTGCATAGGGAAGGTGCTGACTCTCCCCGCTTTGGTGTGAAAGGTGTTCCAGGGCCTACTGCCCCTCTGCACCTGGCCAGATGTGAGGTCAGGAAACATCCTGTGGTCCTTCCCAGTCCACTCACTGCAGACATGTGGTTGTTCCCATACCCCAGTTCCAGCATTAAAGATCAGTGGACAAAAATTAGTGCAGTCTCCTCTCCATTTGCTCTGTTGTGCAGAAAATGAGCTCCACAAATCCCACCCACACCACTGGACACCCCTATTCCCACTCTGATCTCACCTTCTCGCTGCTGCTGCTGCAGGATGGGAGGCTGCTGAGGGATGCTCTGTGCAATGGGGGTGATGGTGGTGGTTGGATACACAGCTGCAGCCCAAGGAGACAGAACAACCATTTACCTGAGGATCTGGACAGCCACACAAGGGCTTGAGGGAGACAAGGGAAGCTGGTACCTGCATACTGCTGAACTCCTGTGAAGGCTGGGTGCAAAGTCTCTGCTACTGAAGGGCTCTGGGCTGTGGAGAAAAACACAAGTACTCAGCAAAGGCACTCACTCATGCATTCTCTGTGTGTGTGTGTGTAGTGTTGTTTCCCACCCTCGCCCCCAGTAAGTCTCAGTGCCTGGCTGGGAAGGAGCTACAAAAGTGTGGGGAATCCAAAAAAGAGGAACTAACTGCAGGTCTCAGGTCTCTGCATGGTGATTTTTTTTTTTTTTTCACTGCTCTCAGTACCTGAATATGGCACAAGGCCGTTGGTGTAAACTGTTTCCAAGGTTGGATGCCCATTTGGGAATGGTACCACTCCAGTGAATCCATTGGAAATGGGTGCCACCAGTCCTGGCATGGCTGCTGTTCCCAGGAGAGGTGGTGAATGTAGCCCTGGAGAACAAGAGAGAACATCCCATAAAAGTCAAGGTCCCACAAAGCCCCCGGTCCTCCTTTCCACCTGCCTGGCAAGACTGCTGTGTATGAAGCCATTATCTCTTCTATTTGGCACGTGGAGATGACAGACTGCTGCCAGAGCCTTCCCAAAATTAAGAGGCAGCACTAGTGGGAAGAGTGTGAGAAGAACTGCCAGTCCTGAGTGCTGTCAGAGCTTTGGGGGGGAACATCTTTGATCTGTGTTTGCACAGCACTGGCATGACACACGCCTGTTCTGACAGGGGCTTGAACATCATTACTGCTGTGGGATGATGATCCTGAACAACAGCACTGAACCTCAGAGCCAAGTGCAATCCTGGAACCCAGTCCTTTACTAAAACTGCAGCAAAAACGCACGGCCGTAGGGCGAGAGGATGTGTTGAACACCTGAGGGTGTCAGGGGGGTGTCAGGAATTTGTGCAGAGCAGAGATTGCCGTGCTCAGAGGCTGCACTGTTGGAAAGGAGCGAGCTGGTGCAGTGCTGAGCCTGGAGGTGCAGAACTGTTTTACCTGGAGTGCTGGGGCAGGAGGGTCCCTGGCCCTCACCTGACGCTGGTGCAATGGGAGCGGCTGGCAGCCCGTTGAGACTGACGGCGCCGATCTGCTGGATGTGGCACGGGGAGAAGGCGACGCCCGGGCTCAGGTAGCTGCCGTGGGAGGTGGAGAGAACCGTGGTCTGCTGCTGCATCAGCTGCAAAGCAGGACCGTGCAGTCAGGGCCTCCTGCCGCCAGGGCGCTGCAGAGCTGGGGGAGGCCGTGCACACCAGCCTGGCTCTCACCTCCCCCAGGTCCTGCCACCTGCCCTGGAGCTTGCCCTGACACTGCCAGACCTGCTGGGGTGGGCAGTGGTGGCTGTCCTCCCCAGGCCCTCCGGGGGCCCATGAGGTCCCTGCAGCCTCACACTCACACAGCTGCTGCCCCTGCTGACGTGGGACAGTGGCCTGGGCACCCCTGAGAGCCCCCGAGAGCTGGGCACAGCTCCCTGTCCTGCAGGGACACAGCTCAGGGGACATGGCCCACAAAGCCAGGGCCATGGCTGGGCACCCCCATGCCTCCCCTCTCCATGGGCCAGCGGCCTCGAGGGGTTGTGGCTCACTCAGCTGGGCACAGGGCATCAGGACAGGCCCTTTGGCTCAGAGAGCTCCTGCAGTGGGGAGGGAGCAGATCAGGGCTGTGCTGGCACCCTGCAGCACCATCTCCCCACAGGCCCTCGCACTCAGGCTCCTCTCCCTGGTCACTTCTCCTGGGACAGTGCCAGATATTAAATAACACAGCTCTGCCTCGAAGAAAGGGGCCCAAATCCCTCTGCTTTTGCAGATCGTGCTGGGAGACAGGCAGGGCTCACCCTGGCACTGCCACCCTGCCGTGCCACCAGGTGTGTGCCCAGGCCAGGTCTCGTGGCCTGCTCTGCCCTCAGAGGTCTGGCCTGGGATCCCCTGAGCTCAGTCCTCTGGCACGGACCTGCACCCTGGGGACATCAGCTCCTCGTGGTGCCATGACACACCTGCCAAAGCAGAGATGCACAGTACAAAAAGAAGGGTGAGAGGGTTGGGAGGAGAATTAAGAGAAGAAAAAAATCCTTCTGGTCCTATTTGACCATCAGTGGGAGCATAAGATGCCCTCAGAGTGCAGTGGCAAAAAAGACTTAGTTCTGGATGCAAAATTATCCAGCCCTTTAACAGCTTTGTCTTCACATCGAGCAAGAAGAGCAGGGCAGGCACAGGCACGGGCTCTTAGGAAAGAAGAGTTTCTCAGGAGGAGCTGAGGGGTGACACAAGGTAAAACCCAAGGAAACAACAAAAATCTTCCTGATTTGCCACATCCCACTGTCTGCTTTTCAACACAAACACACAGCTCTCCAGAAACCCACCTCTCCACAAAGGGCTGAGGTCAGAAAGGCAGTCTGGCACAGGGCTCAGCTGAAGGATTTGGTAATTGAAAAGTTTGTGGCTAGCTAAACCCCCCAATTTCCTCCACACAGAAGCTGATCATAGCTTTTGCACAAAAAGAAGAGGAATTTCATGGCAGGGCTGCCTCTGTAAGCTGGTACAAGCGAAGCCATGGGGTGAAATTGGCTCGAGCTCTTTTTGGGGATGGGTGAGTGCTCCCAGGCCCATCCCAGCCCTGGGGCAGGGGGACTGACAGCACAGGGGTCACTCCTGTGCCACTCCAGAAAGGACAAGCCCTGCTATCACCTCTCTGTTCAGCACCACCTCATCCCTGGCTCCCCTGGAGCTGGACCCACTCCTGTCACTGGAGCCACCCCAAGCCAGGGCTGGTGACACTTGGCCCCCCTGGGGTCACAGGGCCCTGCTGAGCCTCTGTGCAAGAGCCCCCAGGTGCTCCTGCTGCTGTCCCCACACTGCCCCACTCCAGGGTGCAGGAACCAACACATTTCCTACTCACTGTGTGAATATTGATCTTCTCTCTTCTCTGTTTGTGCCAGGCTCTGGCTGACCAAGGCCTCCACCCAGCTGCATGAGCACCAAATTGGCACTCTGCAATTGTTCTCATCACTTACATAAAATTACCATAATGAACCATAAGAGTAGAAATAAAAGGGGGGGGAGGTGTGAACAAATTATGTTTTGTGTTTGGAACTAATTGATTTATAATATACAAGAAATATTCAGGCATTATAAGCACTTAGTAAATTGCTCTAGCTGCTTTTTTAAGACTTCAGGCCTCTTTTGTATTGATAATTTTTTTTCAGCTCCCAAACATTTCCCTGAGTCCACCTGAACTAACTTGTTGAATAAAATGAACTCATTTGCAGAGGCACCTGGGATAAAGACCTGATTTAAGCACTGAAATAAACTGCTTTCAAATGCTTAGCCAGTTGTACTTCCCAGATGAGACTTTTTCTTACAGTTTCAGCTAACAGGCACTGTTTGGCTATTTTAAGTACCTTATTTTGCATATTTGCATAGATCTGAATAACTTTAGACTGAACTTAGTGTATGATTATTTTATGTTTAATTTGAGATAGTTTTTGAAGAAGATTTTTAATATAAATTTAAAACAGACAACTGAAAACAAAACAAAAAGCACCCAGGCTCCAAACTTCTTCCTAAACCCCTGGGGACCACTTTGGCTTGGTAACTCAGCAAACCCTGTGGGGACAGGGAGAGGAAGCTGTTGTGTATTAAATTATGGCTACAAGAACCTGTGATGCCTCTGATGCACCAGTTCACCCCAGCAGCTCCTGTCAGTCTGGTTCAGCCACATCCAGGATGGGCAGCAGCATCTCCCAGCCCTGGGGAGACCCTGGGAGCAGCATCTACTCCTCCAAGCCCAGAATCAGGAGCCAAAATGAGGGATTTGGGGCTTCCCCTGAGCCCTGGCTTACCAGAGGTCCCAGCTCCCAAGGGCTGCCCATGGCAGAGCATTCTGAGGAACCATAAGGAGATTCAGCATGGAAATCCCTCTCCTTTGCCCCCACTTTCAGAGATGTTCGATGGCATTCCAAAGGGCTGAGTCCCTCTCCCTCTGATGGTGGCACTGTGTGAGTGGGGACTGGCTGGGATCTCTCCCCCAGAAGGGAGACCAAAGAGGGGATGGCACAAGTAAAGAAACAGTCAGGTGTGAGGTCAGTGCCTCGGGGGAAAAAAAGAGATCCAAACCCAGTGGAAAGCAACAGGAAAGGAAGGAAAAAAATCCTAAAGATGTGGGAGACAAGGCTGAGTCTGGAGTCAAGGGGAAAGCCAAAACAAAGTCTCAGAGAAGGAAGGCCAGTGAAGAATCAGAGAGAGAGCAACACAGCAACAGACACAACTGAGGAGAAAGATGCAGACAAGCAAGGAGGTACAGCTTAGACCTGACTGCCTTCTTGTCATCAGCAGGGGTCCCTGAAGATTAAAGACTGAGTCTGGAAGCTCTTGCTGCCCTTCCTCCTCACACAGCCTGGATCTCAAGCTGATAAAGCACCTGACAAAGCCACCATGACCTCACAGTGTGGTCCATTCCTGCCTTCTTCACCACCACACCATGCCCAAGTCAGGGCCATCTCTAGGAGAGCAGGAGACACACCAGGATGATCATCCATGGCTGACCCACAGCTGAGATAAGCTCCAACTTGTGACCTCAGGTACTGCTGCTCCTGGGCTGGACAGAAAAGAAGGATCCTGGCAAAAGGTGGTGCCTGGTGACAAAGGGTTCTTCAAATAATCTGTGTAGATCAATTCTATGTTCAGCTTGCAGATTTCCCCAAAGTTATGGAGCCTCATATGTATTTCCTTTTTTCTCATCCATACTCTTGTCACACACTTAAAATGCATTTGGCAGTTTCTGAGGAATCTTTGAGGAAACAGCCAAAATTGAGAAGCAGTTTCTTCTCTGTCACATGAATGAAAGGAAGGCACATCAAGGAGCTGCTGAAGCCAGAGGAGAAGAGGTGTCCAGCAGAAGAACAGGTTTATTTGCACTCTCCCCTAGAAAATTACTTTCAGTAACAGTATCTACTTTTGAGTTCTTTGTCCACACAAGAATCTCTCCTGCCTTGAGCAGTTTCTGAGCCTCCTTACAACGGGCTTTCCACTTGGCAGCAGAGACCTGAAAATGACAGTCACCAAGGAGGCTCAATCAAGGCCCCACCACCTCTGCAACTTGCTGAGTTTGGGACCTACCTCGAACATCAATGGCAACTGCCACCATGGCTCTGAGGCAAGGAGGGTCTCTCACTAAAACCCAAGGCACAGCCAGGCTGCTGAAACACCTCTGGCTCTCTGCTCCCTCTCTTTGCAAACTCCACAGTCCCACTGGCCAAGTGAGAAAACCTGGGAGCCAAGGACAGCACTAGGGGAAATAAGGCCCTCCTGGGAATTTCAGCACAGAAATAAACTCGTGAAACTGGGTCCCAGAGCTCTCCTGCTGCTCCAAAACCAGAGAGACACATTTGTGCCACTGAGCCAGAGGAAGGGTTCACAAGTTGGTATCATCTGTCAGACATCACCCAGGAACCTGTGCTCTGAGCTCTCCTCATAACAAGACAGAAAGGTTGTGGGGTCATGACTGAGCTCTTCCCAGCACCTCCACATCAGAGAAACCCCAGGCTCACTTTGAGGAGGCCCCAGCTCTCCCCTACCCCCCATTTCCAGGAGAAAACCACACAAAAACTGTGCAAGACGAGGCAGCCGAGCGGAGAAAGGAGCCAGGAGCTCTCCCAGGTGCTGGGAAGCTTTCCCTCAGCTGCCAGGAGATCGGTTTGTGGTGTCCCGGGGCCGCCCGGGGCCGCAGGCAGCGCTCCCCACCCGCCCCCGGGGGATACTCACAGCCTGCGCATAGGCGCTGTATGGGCTGAACGGCAGGGAGAGAGATGGAGTGAAAATGCCCAGCTGCCCCACCATTTGCTGCATACGGCGGAGGGTCCTCTCCTTATCTGTGTCAGCAAACTTCACCACTAGACTGGAGGAGGCACCCTAGGCACAGAGAGGAGACAGAGAGGAGGCAGGAGAGAAGAGGCGTGGGACAGCCAGAGAGTCAGCGGTCAGGCAAGGGAGGACGGGGCAGGACAGGCAGCAGACAGGAGTGGGAAGAGGAGCAGAAGAGCAAATACTGGCGTGGAAGTGCTGGGGAGCTGCCTGGAACCTGGGCTGTGCCCTTCCCCATCCAACCCGTCCCCCTCACACCCTTCCCCTCACACCTGAGCCTCACACAGCTGCCTAGGTGGATGCACACATCCCCGGCTGCACTCACAGCTGATGGTGCAGCCAGGAACACCCAGGGCATGGATGGCCACAAGCACCATCTTTCCACCACCACCAGCTTGGCTGGACAGGCAGAACAGCTCCTGGCAGCTGGGAATTCCCTGGCTGCAGCAGAGCACTGTGCTGTCCATGAGGTGCCCAATTTCAGCTTGGAGGTTGCCACAGCTGCAGCTCCAAGGCCCAGCTACAGCCACGCAACCCCAGACAAGGCACAAAGGGCTCCCACCCACACCCAGCCCGCTCCAGGGGCCTCCTCTACTGCCTGAAAAAGAGAAGCCAAGGAGTGCTCAGACACTGAAGCCCTGACCCTCCACGTGGCTGAACTGTCAGCTTTCACCCTGCTCAGTTTTGAACTACTCCAGGTAGCTGTTTCCAAGAGAAAATCACGGCCTGATTTTTGGCTCTTTTATTTAGCTTTCATAGCTGTGAGTGCTGTCACTCCCAGTCTGGATGAACACAGCCACAAACACAGCCCAGGGCACAGGATGGTCACTACGAGTGGAGCACAGATGTGCACACACCCTCACACACCTCCCAGCCACACCAGCTGCACACTGCTCTCAAACTTGTGGTTTTTTGGAGAGTGTGGGGAGGTGCCTGCAGCAGGGAAATGGGACAAGGATTGGGAAGAGGGAAGGTCCCCTGGCCTTATACTCACGGGCATTGTCTGGCTGCCATGGAGTGCGTGGATTGCTGCCTGAGCCTCTGTGTGAGATGAGAACTTTACAAAAGCACAGCCTGGAAAGGGACAGAAAGAGCACAGGAGATTGCAGTGACAGGACTGCTGTGAAAGTGCCATCACGCAAGAGACAGTGTCTGTATCTCAGGTAAGGCAAAGGAAAGCCACCCCAAGGAAGCAGGGAACAAAAAGGATGACTCATCCCAAGTCCTCTATCCTGGAAAAAAGAGGAAGGGTCTCAAATTATTACTTCAGTGATATCCTCTGCAGATGATGACACCATCTCCACCCTTGCCCCTGATCACCTCTTCCCCAGGTTCTCTGTGGACTCCTCATTGTGGGCACAAACACTTCAACCAGACTGACAGAACAGGCTCAGGAGTGACCCTGACAGCTCAGCTACTCACAGTGCTCTGCTTCCCTCAGCCTCTGCCCACCTTCCCCAGCCCTTCCTGGCAGCAGAGGGCTCTTCCTGCCCTGCTCCCTGTTCCTGGCTGTTTCATGGGTCCCCATAAATACAGGGAGGGGAATAAGAGCCCCAGTGGGAAGGTGAGGCTGGTGAGCACTACCCAGAGCAGGGACAAAGGGCAGGACACACAGAGGGTTCACACCTTTGCTGTTCCCATCAGGTCCACGGAGCACCGTGCATTCATCAATGACCCCAAATGGTTCAAAGAGCCGGAGCACGTCATCCTCAGACTGCTGCTTATTTAACATGCCCACAAAGAGCTTCCTGTCCCCTAGGGGCAAACACAGAAACATCAACCTTCTATGAGGCTTGCAGTCCAGAGCAGGAGGAGAGGAACACTTAAGAACAAAACAGCCTGGTGTTAAAAACATGCCTGGCATGGAAATGATTTGCTGTTGGCTGAAATGCTTCCAGGGGTGAAAATGCAGGGTCTGCCCAAGCTCCTCACACCTTCAGGGGTTTCTGTGGCTTCCCCTGTCCTACCCTCCCCAATGGAAAACAAAGGATTAATCATTTCCTTTCATCCATCAGCTTTTTCCTTTGAATAATACAAAAGAAATGATAGTAAGAAAAACTGTCTGGGAAATCCCATTTCTATTGATCAGCAGGTGAAGTCCAACAGGTGGCTTAGGAAATACAGCAGAACAACTCAGGCAAGGTGATATATTCCAGGACCTTTGACTCCTGTTTCCTTTTCCTTCTCTCCAAGACCACCATTTCCTTAGCTGCCATGTAACCAAGCATCTTTACTTCCATTTGCCCTTCCCCACTCCAATCTAACCAGCTGTCTCCCAAAGCCTGGGATAAACCCTGGCATCCTGGGTCCCAATCTGCCTCACTGTAGGATTACCCAAATACCAGACAGCTGGGTGAAGGCCAACCATCAGCTCCATGGTCCCTGCTCCCCTCTCTCCAGTGGCACTGTGTACCTGTGCCACACTGGCAGGGAGCTGGAAGAGTGGCCAACACATGCAGGACTCTGAGCTCAGAGTCCTTCTGGGCTCCTCCTCAAAGAGAGAAGTGAGGATTATGGTTTTGTTGGGAGGCAAGGAAGGTGCAGAGTGCCTTCTCCCACTCTCTCCCCACCTCAGCACCCACAGGAGCCCATCCCACGCCTGGTGCTGTCCAGCCAAGCACAAACACAGCAGCGTTTGGGGCAGCCTCCTCCCCACACTGCTGTCAACAGCAGCAAAACAGCACAACACTGAAATCCCAGCTGAAACACCAGCCCAACCTCTGTTTTTGCCAGGAAACAGAGCCAGCCCTCCCCCAGTGCCCCAGATCTGCGTGGGGACACACGACCCACAGGAGGTAACGTGTCGGGCTGGGCTCTGGAGCAGCAGTGCCAGAGGATCCCTTATTGTTAGCGACAGGATCAGAGGGGCTGCTGCAAACAAACCAATGCAATGTGACGCACGTCAGGGGCAATAGCAAGGGAGCTGCTCTCTGCTTGAGAGTGCAGTGACCTGAAAAACAACAGGTCTTGGAGCTACAGCAGCAGAGCAGCTCCGGGGGGGTGCTGTGTGCGGATGCCAGGCGAGGATGGCACATGACACATTCACACTGTCACCAAGGCTCGCCCCAGCCCCTGCCTTGCTCCTCCTGGCTCGGGGGATGGTTCCCCACACAGGTAAGGAAGGAAGGCACCTCCCTGCTGCTCAGCCAGGTACAGATGCACTCAGCAGCACACACAGGCAGGAGCTACTCACAGAAAAGCAGATGCACACAGGCAGCACTAATGGACGAGCACAAAGGCTCACACACGGCCTGGAACACACTTGCACATCCCCAGCCCCCGGGGATGCCTGCCTTCCACAACGAAATTCCTTAGTGAGCAAGAGGAATGTGCAGACAGCCACACTCATCCAGCATGCAGACACCACAGGGAGTCACCTCAGCCTGCCCCAGAGCCCCAGCACAGGGAGGGGTGCTGGGGCTCTGTGCCTCAGCCAGGCACAGCTCTGCTGTAGCCCCAGGCAGACATGTGCCACTTGTGTTCACCACACACATAAAGTGTTAGAAGTGCTACAGCCAAGGCTCTTAACCCAGTCCCAAGCAGATACTCCTGATTTATATAAGCAGAAGTGGCTGAAATACATGGCTTTGCTTATTTTTTTAAAGGCCAAATTTCCCAGCTTCCCCATTTTTGTGCTTCCCTGGGTAACTACACCCATGGGAATTTCATCCCCTTCTGTTTTCCTTGTGAATTCTTTCTGCATTTCTCGCTGCACCTGCATGGCAATGGCTGCCTTTGGAGACATTATTTCAGCTGATTGAGTCCATTCAAATTGGTGATGCCCAATAATCCCCAGCCAAGTCACAGGAGTTCATAAAGCAGGTGCTGTTCAGCTGCCTTCTGTGCAGGGAGACAGCACCTGCCCCCACAAGGGCCAGCTCAGGAGTGCTGGTGGTCAAACCATCCAGAAAACAGCACACAGAGAAGGTGAAAAATCTGACTGGAAGAGAGAGGGGGTGAAAAAAAAGGGACTGGACAGGAACAGATTTACTGGGCAGTGAAGATGAGCACGAAAACTGAAAGAGCAGCAGCTCTGTGCTCTGACATCATCTGGGGCCAGGTGTGAGCCCAGTTTGGCCATGGCAGGGGACACTGGAGCTCTGTAGGGCTCCCCCTTCCCCTGCCCTGAATCTCCATTGGCAACCAGGCCTTTATTCAGACAGGTGCACCATGCTGCAGCCTTTGTGTGGCAAACACAGGGAGCTCCTTAAAAAAATCATCAACACAGGGGAGAAATACCTTGGGAAACACTTGTACTGACTTTAGGTGCTGTGAAATAACCCTCTGTTCTTTGAACTAGCAAGCAAATAACTGTGGGCTAAGATTTGACAGCCAGAAATGCATCTGCTGGTCTTGCTTTTCTCTTCAGGGGACCCCTGGCTGGCTGGGGCAAGGGGGCAGGGGGTGTTGAGACATCTGGGAAAGTCAGTTATCCTACAACTTGCAATCAAATCAGCATCAAATTACGAGTTACTCATTATTTTCTACTTCAGAGAGCCCTCAAATTTCCTGGGTAATTCCTGTGGTTTCTTCCTCACACCATTTCTGATGAATCAAAAGCATTTTTCTTTACCCTGCCATGTGGGAAAAGTCCACTGAAACAGTGAACACTTCATCCCTGCAGCTTTATAGGTCTTCTGTTGTCTGACAGGGCCCACTAACAACCTTTTGGAAATTCCCTTCATGTGGGAATTTCAGCTTTCCTTTTTGGAATTTGGAAGAAAAAAGAAAAAAAGCCAGTCTTCCTAGCTATGCAACACAGGTTAAAACTGTGACACCTTAGGGACTTAAGCTATAAAGGCAAATATAAGTACACACACCTATGGGTTTGGAATCTTTTCTGAATGCCCAAGAACACCAACAGTAAAAGGGAATGAAATCACTGACAACATAAGATTTTTTTCACAGTGAATCCTCTTCATACAGCCTGGCTCCAAAGATCACACGTAGGAAAATGATCCAGCCAGTTCCCTTTGCATGCCTCTGCAGCAGCTCTGGACCTCTGCAAGGGCTCTTCTGCTGCTGACCTTTCCCTCTCTGCATCTTGGAGCCCAACCCATGATCCGGGATCCTCTCGATTCCGTCAGCTTCCCACCAGGGCTGTTCTCCCACAACATCCAGGCTGACTCATCCCTCCCCAGCCGGGCTGGAATGCTGCAAACCCTTTCACCTGATCTGTTATCAAACCCTTTCACCTGAGCTGTCATCCTAAAGCCATCGATCCCAAACCCTCTGGCATTCTCAGGGCTGATCCCAAACCCGCTGGTATTCTCAGGTCATCAGCTCCTTCAGCTCCCCAGCGGGGATTCCTGCAGCACTGGAAGCTCTCCTCTCCCCTCCTCGGCACAGCACACCCTCCCTTCCCGCTGTTTTCCCCTTCACTTTCTCTACAGCTCCCGATTTTCACCCTCTGATTGGCAATTTCCCGTGCTGTCCAGCAAGCAGGGAAATTCTCTCTGATCTCTGACTGTCGAGTTCCCATGGAAACGTGCTCTGGGCACCGTCAGCCACGCAGCAGCAGCAGCAGCGGGGCCAGCACAGAGCACGCTGCTGATGAAGGTACCACGGGAACAAGCCGGGGGTTGAGGCCGAATGCTGCGGCCAAGAGGGAGCACACGAGCACTGGAAACAGCCCCTACAAAGCCTGCGAATTCAGGTCAACAGCAGGCAGCAGCCAGGATCAGGGAGAGAGGGAATCCCAGTCCTGGCCGTGGATGGGATGCAGCAAATCTCCTCGGGAAGCAGAGAGAGCTTCCTTGTCCCCGGGCAGTGCTGAACGGCTGGGGTTACCTGGCAGGGCTCATCAGTGCAGCCCAGAGCTCCAACAAGCACACAAACTCCTCTGCCCCTCTCCCCTGGCACTCCAGGCTCCCAGCAGAGAGCAGGGAAAAGCTGACAATTCTGGCCCAGAACCACAAGTCCCACTCTGAACTAATGCAGGCAGCAACTTTTTCGTAGTGAATTTCTTCTGCAGGGTGCAGGAACACTGAGCATCCAGACATCCCCACACAGCCCCGGCAAGGCTTGGCCAAAACTGCCCCTTTGGAGGAAAAACGAGCATCTCTCAGACCAAAAGACAATTCTGGTGCTCTAACTTCATGTTCTTAATTCAGGGTGCTTCACTTGAGAAATGTCAGTCCCTGGTGAGTATTAAAAGAGGATCCCTTCAAGGATAATGCAGAGCAGTGCCTCACTGATGCATGTAGCTATTCCCCTGATAAATTCCTAATCCATACACTTCTGCCCTGCCCCAAATCTTTCTTTTACTTCCTGCCAGTGTGGGGCTACTGCTATAGAGATATTGCTCTTTCCATATCTGCAAAGTTGTTCAGCCACTTCTCTGACAAGTGGAGCATCACGCCAGAAACATTTCAGAAGAGCAACCTGTCTCAGACAAACACAGGGTGCTGTCTTGATGCTGCTTCTGCCCCAGGAAAAAATCCAGTTTGTCATGGATCCTGTGGGAGCTGCCTGTTCTTGAGCTCTGCAAGGAGCCTGGAGGGAGGTGCACAGGCTGCAGGAGGCAGGTGTTCAGACTCCAAAGATTTCTGTTCTTGTCCATGGGAAGCAGAGTTGATGTTCTGACATTTGCAACCATTAGGGAATGTGGCATTTTTCATAAACTTAAGAGATTTCAGAGTCCAGTGCCTTGACCAAAAGCTTGTTCCCAAATCTGCACCCTGGTTTTTAATCTGCTGACTGGTCCCAGCTCGATTTGACAGAGGCATCAGAGATGTCACATCCCAACACTCAATATCGGGTGGGTGTGTATAGAAGAGCCCTCAGTACTGCCCCACCAGCAAAAGAGAGATGCAGAGATGGCTCAGCCCTGATTAGATACCAGAGTTGCACTCTCCAGACACACAAACTGTTGTTTTCTTTTTCTAATCCATGTGGTAGGGGAAGGATTGACCACCCAATGATTGAATGCAGAGGGAATTGAGGTGTGAGTGAGAAGCCAGCTCCCCCCACACCATCCACTGCAGGCACCTCTAAAGGATCTTTCATCCATTCATAACATCATTTTCAACAGGGAGAGTGAAACACCCTGAAGATTCTGGTCTCTTTTTGTTCTCTGTAGCACAGATAAGGACCTTAAATTCAACCCTAAACCAAGGGGTTGAAGTAAAATGCCCAGACTTCAGTAAAACTTAGGTGTACTATCCCTCAAGTAAATAACCAAAAGTTACAGATTCTATCTAACTTAAACAGACTTTTTTTTTTTTTGAAGGAGTATCACACAACCATAAATACACACATTCATATAAAATAGTATAAAATATATCTCATGTTCTTGACAGTGCAATAACTGACTGTCACTACAAACTGTTTGGAAATGTAAAACAAAAGCCTTCCAAATCTAAATAAAGCACACAGGACATGCTGTCCCACAGCACAAACAGCAGCACACAAACCCTCCCCTGGCCTCTACTAAACTGCATTCAGGGGCAGCACCAACAGCACAGGGCATGGAGAGGCAGAAGTAGGAATGGAGAGAAAAGGAAAAGAAATAGATCAGTAAGGCAAAGAAAAGAAGCAAAATGAGTTAATGGATTTGGAAAGGGCTGAAGTTGCAAACCTTCTCCACCTGGAGGAGGCATTTGAGCTGCTGAGAGCTCCCCATTAAATTTCCAGATTCTCTTGTTCCCAACCTTCCAGCTCTGAACTTCTCAGTATATGCTGCTCTGACCAAGCTGGTTGCCTGCAGGCTGACAGCACCTCCATCTCAGGATCCTTTCCCTTCAGACATTATTTCCCCATCATGTGATCTTTTCTGCAACAGCTTTTTGGCCTTGACAATGTGCTGGGGGCTGCTGCAGGACTGAGAGTGGCAGGGCTGAGACAGCTCAGCAGTGATGGGGGAGGCAGTGGAGGGAGCTGCAGACAGGAGAATCAGCTGCAGACCAGTGAGCTGAACACGTTAAAAAGCCAGTGCTGCTGCAGGGATCTGGCTCTTATTGGGCTGATCAGGGCTAGGAATGAAGGAAGCTCTTCCCAAAGGCTTCAGGA
This sequence comes from Cettia cetti, assembly GCA_013401135.1. NCBI lineage: Eukaryota > Metazoa > Chordata > Aves > Passeriformes > Sylviidae > Cettia > Cettia cetti. The sequence goes on along the minus strand of VZUI01055250.1, from coordinate 18,372 downwards.
GCCCCAGTGCCACACAGGTCTGCTTCAGTAATGTCCTGGGGCAGACACTGTCAGGCTGATGGCACCCTCAAATAGCTGGGAAAGAGAGTGGAGGGGGCAACCATCATCACCCTTAGGACCTGCTGTGCTGTCAGCTGCCTGCTGTGCCCCTGCACTGCCCTTCCACACACAGACTCCTCCTCATCCAGAGGAAGGCACAGAGTCAGGACCCTGTGTGTCATTTCCTGGTCCCCCTCACAAGCACAGGGCCACCAAAGGAGAAACAAGGAGAGATGACAACTACCTCCACGGCTCTCGCTGTCCGCAGGTTTCACCTGGATCGGGCGCGCCATCTGCAAGGGGAGAGAAATGCAGAGGTTATTGCTTGGCCCAGTGCCCAGCACACGCTGCTGAAGGCACTGTCAACAGGGCAGCAGGAGACAGGCAGAAGGGAAACCAAGACATTGTGATGGCAACCAGTACCCTTGAAGGAGGGATCTTTTTGGTTTTGTATTTTTTTTTTCAAAAGGAACCTGGCGCTTTTCCCTGGTCAGCTGCTCGCCTCAGAGAGCAGCTCTCCTGGAAATGCCCACCACGCAGAAACCTCTGCCTCCTCAGCTGCTGCAAGTGGCACAGAAAGGACTCTGAGGAAGCAGCTCATCACCATGTGACTGGAGCCTGAACAGTGGTCAGGGTGGCCTGAGGTGAGACTGTGCCTGGAAGCTCTTCCTGTGTCTGCCCTGACTCAGTGCAGGCATGGCCACGTCACCTAATTGAGCCACTTACTGTCCTTGCAGCAGGGAAGAGACACTGCCTCTGAACGTGGCTAGAAGCAGCACAGCAAGCAGGCCTGTCATGTTCCCCCTTCCCCAGCCCTCATGCAGACAGCTCTGTGCACCAGAGTAGCTCTTGAGAAGGGCAGTGCTGCTCTCCAGCAACATCTCTCATCTCTGGCCCTCAGGAGCAATGCTCAGGTTGAAAGTGGCAAAATTCCTCTTGCTTGGCTGTGGAGAAGAGGTTTTTCCTCCTCTTGTATCCATTGGTGTCATCAGCAATAATCCAACCACAAATATGCCTGAAGGGTAGCTTAGCTCACATGGAATGGGGACTCTCCAGGTAAGACAGAAGTAGCTGCATTAAAGAACCCACAGCTTTAAATGTCTGGTTTGAAAAGCAGGGCAAAACTCAGCTGCTGGCAGGTCTGTGTGTCCTGTGCTGCCCAGAGAGGCAGCAGATGAGCTGTAGCCTCCTTTCCCAGCTACCAGGATCCAACTGCACCAGAATATCCTCCAAGGAATGGTGCACAGGGCAGATTTCCACATTCACAGCACATCTCACTCCATGTCTCTCAGCATCATTCACAGAGGCTGACAGTGACCTGAATCAGTGACATTCATAATAAAAAACAATCAGAATATGGCAGGGAAGGCCTGCACACGAGCTGCAGGTCCAGGCATAGTCTGCCCCCTCTTAGGAAACCCCTGAGGAAAAACAGCAACAAAACAGAAAATGAAATCAAGCCATAAAAATCACCAACTGATATGTGTTTAGAAGCCAGCATGCAATATGTGGAGGGCTGTCAGTCTCCAAGTGGTGGCTGAGCCAGACTGGCCAGAAACCAGAGGCAGAGCCCACATTCCCAACAGCTGGAGGAAACCCGTGAGGTGGCTTTGCAGTTCACAGGACAGAGATGCCAACCAGGAGGTGACAGGCTGGCATGGCATGGCACACAGCCTGGCAGCTGGGGGCTGTGAAGCTGCCTTCCCCTGACTGATGGCTCTCAGGCAGGACGAGCAGAGGCTGGGAGCAGGCCCACGCAATTCCTGCCTCAAGGATTGATCATGGGGCTGCTGGTAATGGCCCAGGGATGGGCTGGCAGCTCCCCAAAGGAAGGCCAAGCTGCTGTCATGCACCACCTGATAGACAACAACCCCACGACCTGCTGAATCATTTAGGGAAGAGGGAGAGGCTGCAGGTCCTTCTCCCACTCTTGATCAGCTGCAGGGATTTGCAGAGCTCCCCAGGAGCTGCCAAGGGCCCAGCATCTCTTTCCTGAGCTGAGTGGGATGTGGGGCAGGGATTCAGGAGTCTGTGGTCAGAGATTGTTCCACAAAGCCTCCAATTTCCTTGCTGAGAGGCTGCTGTCACTGCTCACGGTCCCTGGCACCCTGCCTGTGTGAGCTGAGGCTGGCAGAGCTGTGGGAGCAGGCTGAGTGGGAGAGGGCAGGCAGCCCAGATGTGCTCAGAAGAGAGGGCTCCGTGCAGAGCCAGGAGAGGCAGCTGGCCACGTCACATCCCACTGCCCCTCAGCACCGAGGAGTAGTTCTGTTTCTACCCAGGATGCAAAACCAGGGCTAAACTGACTGAACTGATGGGGAGGGCGACAGAGGGACAGACTCAGATCTCAGCTTCTGTGAGGAAGCCAAAGCCCCAGAGCCATTTGGGGGTAGGAGGGGCGGCAGGGATGCTGTGGAAATGCAGCACACACACATCCAGCACCACCCTCCCAGGGATGCAGGGGCTGAGGGCGATGAGTCGGGAAGGATGGGGGGAGACAAGGGGGAGGTTAAGTACCTGAGGCCATCTCCCTGTCCCCTCCCCCAACAGGGCTGTCACTCCAGCTCCCAGCACCTAGGATAAAGGAGGTGTTGTCATGGAAACGGTTATTCACCACATGGAACCTGACATTTGCAGTTGCCATGGAAACCAGCTCTTGGGGGCATTCCCTCTGCTTTGCACAAAAGAGACATTTTGATATGATCTCTGGGGAAGGGGCCCCCTCTACCCATCTGTCCATCTCTATCCTTTCCCCCATCCCAGGGACGTGACCCCAGGGGTGGTGACCCCACCGAACCTGCATCCCACAGGGCCACTGACCCCGTGAGGTGACGTGCCCACAGCTGGGCCACAGCACGATGCCCTGGCAGGAGAGGTGGCAGTGCCACTGCTGCAGAGTGGGTTAGTGCTGGGGCAAACCCAGAGGCAGCTCCTGGCTGGGGCTGCAAGAGGAAGCAGAGCTGCCCTGCAGGCCCAGCTATGACCACAGCTCCTCTTTTGCCCACCTGAAACAGCACCTGGGGTTGGCACAGGAAGATTTTCCCTCAGCCCATGTCAGACCAAGCCCTGGACCAAGGGCTGCCCATTTCCAGAGGCCTTGGCAGCTCCAGTGACTTTGAGAGACACTCACCAACCTGAGGTCAGGTCTCTGGGCTGGTCTTTGTCTGCTCTGGGTAAAGAGAAGACAAGATACAAGAAATTTTTCCAGATGCTGAGGCTTGGAGAAGAGCAGCAGGATTGTCTGCCAGCTTCTTCCTGAAGCAGGAGATCTCCCAGCTGAGGCAGAGGCAGCCATGGTCCTCCTTGCACAGATGTGGGCACCCAGAGGCTTCCATGAAGAAGCACACCACCACTTTAATCCTAAATCTCATGTTGCCACCAAAGATGAACAAATTATCAAAGGCCTCCCTCAAGCAGAGGGAGTCCAAAGCAGCTTTAACTCAATCACAAATGTCTCAAGGCCTTGAGAACTGTCCCTGGGAGATCCTAAGCTTTAGATACAGGTCTCAGACAAAGAGCTCTGTCCCCTACAGGAACACACAGTAGGGATGGTCAAGTTTCACCTCTCCCATTTGAGGGAGAAAGAGAGGAACAGGGCAGCAAGGAGGACCCACTTCTGGCTTACACACCAAACCCTGGAAGTACAAATCCTCCTAGCCTCCAGTCATCACCTGAGGCTGCACAGTCATCAGAGAGCACACCTGAATAACAAAACTGTATTTGTATACACCCAGCTGGGCCCAGAGTCCACTAGTCAGGATGTGCCTGCCTTAAATTCCCCAAGTGGAGAAGATGCACATGCACAGACATGGATGCCTTTTACCACACAGGAACACATAGGTGAGCACACGTGTAGGATGGAGAATTCAAACGAATGATTCATGAACTTGCACCTGCCTCACAAGCTGAGCTTCATCTTCCCTGTTAAATTATTCAGCTGAGCATTATTAGTCTTTGTTTCTTAAGAATATCACATTAACATTTAGCACGTGCTGTCAGGACACCATGGGCCCCTGCCCCAGCCCCTCACCCTCACACTTCAGGGTCCTCTTTACCCGCTGCTGATCACGCTGTAAGGGCTGTCAGCTCCATGACCCACTGCACTCAGGAAATCCTCTGGAGCAGCAGCGGGCACCAGATGGGCAGCAAAGCTCCTACTGCCCTGCTCCAGCTTCCTGCTCACATTTCCCTCCTGGCTGGATACACAACTGCCTGAACACAGCTGTCCCTACCCTGCTCACAGCCCCCACAGACATCGTTTCTCTGCCTGCACACCCTCCCTCTCACCAGCCTGCAGCCTTTGTTGGCTTTCTGGGGTTTCCTGGTGGGAGGCAATGGGGCAGCCAGATGGGGCCAAGGAGTGTTACATCCCGACCTCAGGAGTGTTACACAAAGCACAGCAGCCACAGCCTGTGCAGCCTTCTGAGAACAGTGAGGAGACACCCACAGGGAGGGTCACTGTAGCCCACAGGAGCCCAGGGACTTCCAGGGAAGAGACAAGGCTGAGAGGCCTTGCTGAAACTGTCTGGATTACATCCCACCCCAATCCCAGGATCTGGGCAGCACAGAGAAGCAGGGAATCCCACTCTGCTTGGGCTTCCCCCCTGCTTTTGAGGAAATGCTCCCCACCTTTGTAGCAATCTTGAGATCAAGGAGTTAAGGAATTATCCTAGCACTCCTAAAGCCAGAGGAAGCTTTGCTATTGGTTTCACCAAGGCCAAAATGCACCACTTTTCTCACCACACCCCAAATAAAGACTTCTGGAGACGAACTGGCTCCCCATGTTTAATCAGTGCCCAGCATGAGCTGTCAGTCAGCTCAGCAATCTAGTAGCCCTGTTCTTCGAGAAGACTCCCAGATCCCCCTTCTTCAGCTTTCAAACTGCAAAAGCTGGATAGAAGGAAAAAGCCCCCTGGGACAGCAGGGCAAGCCTCTCTATTAATTACGAGTAAGTGATGTAAAATAGCCCCTTAGGTGCAATGCAGGGGAACCTCACAGTGTTAAGAGGGTCAGAAGCACAGTGTATGAAACACAAAATGCAGGCTGGCTCCTCTGGGATGTCAGAAACCAAAAGGCATCCAAGGCCATTGGCAGAATTAGGTCCTGGGCTCTTCAGTTTACAAATTGTGGGCTTGTCCTCCTCTGGCCAGTTAAAAATGCCTTGCCTGAATGACCATAATCACTTCTAACTGGGCAGAGCACATAAATCTAAATGCTAATTTGTTCGTTTGGATTCCGTTTCTGATTGGGAATGCAAGCAGGGATGGATTGGTGCCAGTCTCAAGTGCTCAAGTATCCTGCTTGCATCTTCCCTCTGTGCCTTAGTCCTGTCCAGGAGAACCATCCTCCCCTAAGAAAGAAGGCTTGTCTCATACAGAAACATGAGCAACATTAGTACCAAGTTCTGGCGCAGCTCTACAGGCTGCTTATGAATTCACCTCATTCAATCCCACTATGGAGGAGACAAGGATAATTATGAGCAGTGTGTTCCAGGTGGAGGAATTGAGGCATGTGGTGATGAAGATCATGCAGAAAGTCTGTGGCAGAAGCAAGATGTGAATCCCAGAGTACAAACCACAGAGCTTCTGCTTGCATGGCTCAGCTACATCTTTTAGCATAAGCAAGGAAGATTGTTGGAGAGCTGATGAAACTGAAAACCCAAAAACTCATCTACAAAGTTCATCAAGATCACAAGAGATCATTCTGGACTCCAGAAAGCCATGGTCCTGAGGACCCAGGCACAGCTGGGTGCTCAGACCCACAGTCCTGTGTCAGCTGCAGCATCTTTCTTCAGCATCTTGCTTCAGAGACTTGCCCATGATTGTCACATTTGTCACTCCCACTGAAGGAGGAAAAGCTTAGCAGGCCTAAGGAATGCTTAGGGCTTAAAGCCTGCAAAAAGCAGGAATAAGATGCTGTGAGATGGGTCACCAAGTTACCCTGAGCAAGTGCAAGAAAGCTGCACAGGGAAAAGCTGGGAGCACACACTCAGCTGGCTTAGATCCTTCCACTGCAAAGGACACCCAGCACCCTGTGCCTTTCCCTGTGCACACTGGTGCACCACTGGCTCAGTGAGCATGTTCAGGTGCTCCTCTGTACACAAGCTGCAGCCTCCAAGGACCCCAAACAACCAGGGAAGGGCAGAGCCTGGGGCAGCAGTGTCTGAGCTGTGGGCACAGCAGCTCTGCAGAGCCTGCACAGGCCTCTCCTGGCTGTGCTGGCAGGATCACAGGCTGCCACTGGGCTGCTGCAGCCATGCCTTTCTCCTGCCCCACGGCAGGGTATGACAGTGGCCAGGAAAAGACATCTCTGCTGATGTAACAGAGGAGACCAGGCACAGGGACCCTCTGCCTGCACACAGAGTGGCTGTGCCAGTTCCCTTGGCAACCACTAACAGCGACAATCCGAGCGGAGCAAAACCTCCGGCGATACTGACGCACCCACGGGAAATCCACCCAAAACGGGCCTGAGCCCCAGCACCACCAAATGAATCCCCTGAGCCACCTCTGGGCTGATATGAGATAAGCTGTTTCCCTTTAGGGGTGCTGGCAGACTAGAAAAGAGGCCCCAGGTGACTGCAGGGTGCCCCTGGAGACAGACAAATCTCATCTGGAGAAGGCCCTCAGTGATCTGGTGTAGTCAGCCCTGCTTTGAGTGGGGTTTGAGCAGAGACCCCAGAGGTCTCTTCCACCATAAATTATCCTATGATCCCATCTATATCCATATTCACAAACACTTGTGTGCAGGCACACCCCCCAAATGACCCCAGGGAGATGGGAATGTGGAGCCTCACTCAGGAGGGTGGTGCCTTTGCAAAGACAAAGGTCTGTGTGGGCTGGTGTGCAGCTACAGCGAGTTCAAAAGCACAGGTGAGTGAGATCACCAGGGAAGACCCAGCTCTGGGAGGCAAAAATCAAAGCTTTGTGCAGCAAGGAGATGCCAGGGCCTGGCTGTGCAAAGGGCAGCAGCTCCTCTGGAGAAAGGAAGACCCCTTGTGCACAGGACAGAGTCTGCATGTGTCCACTTGGTCAGCATGTGGGAACGGGTGCTGATCTTTCATTTCACTGTTCTCCCAATTCCACAGGGAACAGGAGGCAATGTCTGCCTTGGCAGCTTGTTCTTCAGTGTAGGCACTTCACTGGGCAGCTGCTTTGCCTCACTGAGTTCTCAGCCCCTCAAGCCAAACCCTCAATAGCAAAAGTATTTTCAATTCCTTCTGCACTGAACAGGCACTTCTGCTGCTTCTTGCCCAGGGGCTGCTCTAGCCCAGCACCTCCATGTCCTGGTGCTGCCATTTCCATGAGATAGCCTTGGCATGCTCTCTGTGTTTTCAACTGATGATGCTGCATGGCTCTCAGGAACTAGCAGTATTGTCTACCAAACCTGCAGTGTGGACATGGGAAAAGCTTCTCCACCCTGCCCTGTTCAAGAGTTCAAGCTGCAAAGATTAACAAGTGGGGCCCAGCTTCAAACCTCAGCCAAGCATTTAGACCACCTGAAACTTTCAGAAACACTGGTCCAGGCTGGCTTCACACCAGCACTGCACAAACGAGAGGGGAGGGAAGAATGAGATGCACTGGCCTCTCCACCAAAGTCCCTCCAGTCACCTGTGCTCCCTCCCACCACCACGGGCTGTGGATCCTGACAGATGGCCCAGGTGAGCCCTTGCTCCTGGCTGCACAGGACACAGCCTACCCACAGGGATGTCCTCTGCTCGAGCTCTGCACTAATGCTGGTGCCCAACCACCTGAATTAGTGCTGCAGCATCTCAACCCCTGGTGCATTCCCAGAGTCTCTGTCTGCTCTCATGCTGCTGCTCTCTGTAATTTTCCATTCCTGTGTCCCTGCATCCATGAGTTCTCCCTATGATGTAGCCACATTTCAGTACCCTCATCACTGCTCTTAAACTGCCCGTATTCCCAGCTTGGATCAATACCAATTTTTGCCACTTACTTGCCTACCTTTCAGCAGGCCTTTCTTTGTTCTGCATAGAAATAAAACTGTAACTGTACTTTGCTGAAAGAATTACTTTTTTAAACCTCCCCCCCTCCACTTCCTCCCTCTATTCTTCTTCCTCTTCTTCTTCAGGAGCAATTTTATGTAATTTGCAACTGTCTGGCTGCAAATGAAAAGAGACATAAAGCGTTTCTGCGAAATATTGAAAAGCTGGATGCTTTTCCCTCAAATTTCACTTAGCAAGAGGCTTTAACTTGCTGTGTGATCACTGTGTGTCATTAATAACCTCTCCAATTCCTTTCAGAGCTCAGCAAAGTGAAGGCACAATCACGAATCAAAGGCATGGGTTATTGAGATATAATATCATTTCACTGAGGCAGGGAGGAGTGTGCCAGGGAGTGGGGAGAAGGTGAAACACAGCACTGCTGGGCTGGCTGGCAGCTGAAGAGGACACTGGATTTAGGAAAAAGCCTTAAAAGCCTGATTTCAACAATTCAGCAGCTCTGAGGGCAGCACAGGTGAGTTAGATAATACAATATGCAGCTGTACAGGTGAGACTGGTTGAGTCACCATCAGATGTAAGGATGTGGCACTTAGGGACATGGTTTAGTGCACTTGGCAGTGCTGGGTTAATGGTTGGATTCAATGATCTCAGAGGTCTTTCCCAACCTGATGATTCTATGACAGTCTTGTTGCTTTACACCCTGAGCACTCTGGCCCATATAAAAAAATGTAAAAGCCAAAATTCTGTCTAGCTCAAAAAAAGATGCTGAGCCTTTTACTAAACTAAACTTTTTAGAGCTTAAATTCCATTCATTAACCATATGTCCAACAGCACTCAATTCAGAAATAAAAGAGAATTCTGACCTCACACAAAAAGAAAAGCCACAAAAATAAATATAGACCACAGTGATTCCTAATCACTAATGTGGAAAACTCAAAACATATATATAATTATGTATAAAAGCTTAGATAAGCTACACTGGCCCTGCAGGTGGGCTGACATTGCTGGTATGAGACCTGGAGGACCTCAGCAACACCTCTGTGGGCCCAGACCTACCCAGTGACAGCCTGGAAGAGAAACCAGAAGTCCTGCTCCAGCTGCCTGATCACAGCCTAAGAGTATCTCAGAAACCATATCAAAGCACTTCCATAACTCTGTCCTTACCAAATCCTCAGTCTAGACCAAGAAAGTCATTTGTCTCTATTCAGGTTCATGAACTGTTGAGTTCAACCACAGCTCTCTGCACTGAGACCAGCAGAGGAAGGTAATTTGGTTCTTGTGGCAGTTGCTTGGTGGTACAACAGCAAGTGTAGGATCACCACAAGATCACTTCTCTGCCACTTTGATCCCTTGCTGTCTTAAACCTGCTGAGGCTTGGCCATGCATTCAGGTGACAGTCTGTGTCATCCTACACTTCATAACCCTTCAGCTTTCTTTCTTCTCCTGCTATGTGCAAGACAGAGAAAGGATATGGGTAAAGTGCACAAGAAATCAGTTGTTTGCCAGGCTGTGGCCCACTGACTGAGATCTCAGTGGTGTGGTCAGTACATTGTGTGCTCTGCCCTGTGCTGGGGCCCTGGCTAAATCCCTGAGGACAGGCTTTGCCCCAGAGATCATCAGAAGATGAATGTACAGAGATGAAACTTCACGTCCTCATTCCCAAAACAGGGAAGCAATTGCCTGTCCCTTCTGTCTCTGATTCATTTCCAAAGTGTTGCCCATGATCAACTGGGCCAGGTGATGCTACACAGACCCCAGCAAAGCATGGATGAAAGCTCCCTCAGCTCACCCAGCCCACGTCCATGCCAAGCTACCATCTCTGAATGACCAAAGAGAGAGAGGATTCTGCCTCCTTGGTCACTGAGGGACTGAACAAAAGAGAAACTACATGTGATGAAGTGGTATATTGGCAGCCTGAAAATAGACAGCTCCAAATGCAGCACAGCTCATCTTCATCCTAATCCTGAAACATAATTACACCACACTGCTCATTAACTGTCTCCAGACAAGTATGTTCAAAAGTACTCACCTACCACAGACTTCTTAGTGTTCCCAGGCAGTGTCTTACACCTCCCTTAACATAAAAAGCCTTTAGATCACCACATCATAGATAAATTGCTGCTTTAAACACTGCTCCATGCAGCTCTCTGCAACCCCTGAGAGCACAGACAGCAGAGAACATAGTGAAACATGCAACAAATCCCCCATGTAGAACTGTAGCAAAACTGAGATTGCCTTGAATCCTCCAAGCCTCACATGAATAATTTTTCAGAGACACATCTGACTTCCCCACTGCATTACCAGCACTGTACCATGACTCCTCTCAACTGCTCCTCCATCCTTTGACTGGTTCTTCTAGACACTCTCAGCTCTGCCCTGGACCAACACATGAGGTTACACTGCTTTGGTTCAAAAATCCGACCATTTCCCATCACACAAGAATAACTCAGGCAGATTTGTGCTGGTTATCTGTGCTCTTCCCCCTGGCTGTCCTGAGATAAGGATCCTGTTAAGTGCTAATTAAATCACATGCATTTTTCAGCACTCAGATGCCAGCACAGGCCCATGCAAAAAAAAAAGCACAGGTAAACAAATACAGAAAAGGATGATTGTGTGTGTGTGGAGGTCTTGAGGGCAGCTGGGAGAGGTGAGGGAAGCTCTTTGGACCTGTATGGGTTAAAGAAGAAATGTTATGGTTAAGAATTTCTAACCACCCTCCAGAGACCCCTGGTTTACATTAATTATTCTGTTGCCTTGAGCACTCAGGGCCTCCTGTGAGCTTCTATCTATAAGTACCCAACTCCTCCTCCTACTCACCTCCAAATGAATTCTTTCAATGTGCTTGATCAACCCCCTCAGTACAGCAAGGGAACTGCCCAGTCAAAGCTCTTTAATCATACCAAAATGGGAAGGGCAACAATCCAGAACTCCCTTCGGCTCTCCAGCAGGTCCCAGGGAGGCAGAGGACTGCCAGGCATGGAGGGACCTGTTCCACAGTGCCCAGCCTCCCTCAAATCCCACTGAACTCTGCTCCCAAGACCAGGTGGGGAGTGAGCAAGACCCAGGAACAGACTAGCAGTCCTTCCCTCACCTAAAAAACCCATTTCTTGTCCAAATAATGGCATGTGGCAAGTGTATTTTTTTTATTTTTGAGAGGCTGATCCAATTCAGCCACTGCATCAGAGCTCAGTCCAGGCACCCTGCAGGGCAATGGCAGAGTAGAACTGGATGCACCAGGAGGTTCTGCACACCTGGAAAAAGGCTTTGGTATCTTATCTCTTGTATGTTTTTCAGCAATGCCCACTGTGCACCCACATACTTCACCCCAAAGCCCTCAGTTCTCTAGTGACAGGGACAGAAAGCTGAAGGTGCCCTGTCACATCACAGAGTAAAGAGCTGCACAGAAACAGGCCTGGCCAGAGGAAAAAAAGCAGCAGCTCTAAAGAACAGTGCTGTGCTTCCACTCCCATATCCCCTGTTCTAACCCCTGAAACACCCCTCTCTTCCACAAGCAGGAAAATTGATTTAAGCCACTTCTCACCCTTGCTCCCTCCCCTGAAAATTCCCCATCATCCTGCCCACGGCATCAGCTCCAGACAATTCACTGGGACTTACCCCTGGCAAAGTCTTCTGTTCATGCAGTGCTGTCTGGGCTTTGATGGCAGAGTCTCTGGCACAGTATGTGAGGAATGCACAACCTGCAGCAGATACAGCGAGTGTCAAGTTAGACAGGCACTTGCAGATGAACATCAACACAAATGTTACATAATTTGGATGTGTCTAAAGCTCCAGGGGAAAAAAAAATGACAAAGAAACAACGTTAAAGGACTTGTAGGCCCCATCTAAAATCTATTAAGAGCTGGAAACGGGTCCCAGTGAATCAACGGGGTTTGACACAGATGTTGAACAAGGTGAGGCACAACGGGAGAGCAAAAAGCTGATCTTGTCTGTGGCAGAAACACTCCCAAACACAAGGATCAGGAGAGAGGCAAGGACCAGCACGACTACTGATTAAAAACAGAAAAGAAGCAAGCAAGGAAGAAAAGTATCTGGGATTTTAGGCTTATACAAAAGCTCCGTGATCCAGATTCACAAATCAGGGAAAGCTACAGCAGGAGAGGCCTGACCTTGTGTGCTGCATGAGGCACACAAACACACACCAACGTACCCATGCACGACAGGGGCAATCCAGAGCCCAGCAGAGCAGCCTGCATTCTGCAAGGGCCAACTGGAGAAGCCAGATAAAAAGCACAGAGAAAAGGCCAGATCCTGACATTCTCAGTCAAGATATGACTCAACATCTCAGCCGAATGCTGGAGCCAAGGGAGGAGGGGAGGAGTTGTAGCCCCTCCAGGAAGAAGAGGGATCATCTTTGGGTGCTCTGATGCTAAGAATAAGCAAAGGAAAAATCTGGCTGGTTATCAAGAAACATTTCCTAGCAGAAAGAGATTTAGACTGTGGAATGATCTCCCCAGGGAAGTGCCTGGAGCTCCGTCACTTGAGTTGTTTCAGATGAGGGTAGGCAAAGCACTGGAGAATAGACTCAGGATGCATCTGACCCCCTCACTCATCCCCCTCCTATCCACTCTGGCATTTCACATCCCAAGCAAAGGCAGGACGAGTCCCTCTGGCTTGCTGATGAATTTCCCTGTCTACACTGCTGTGCTGGGGCTGCAGATGCATTGTTATGGCCAGAAAGGCCCATTTTTCTGCCTCCACATTCTTGTGCCTGCTTGGGGTACTCCAAAGCTGCTTCAGCTCTCCGTGGATCCAAAGGTGGGTGCAGAGGCTGTCTGGACCTCTTCCCTCCACCCCAGTGTGACTCCAGGGTACACAACACCCTTAGGCCAGGCAGAAGCCAGCTCCTCAGGACAATCCCAACCACAGCAACAAAATTATCCTGTTCTTCTATCCCAGCTCCAAGAAGCTGCTGCAGGTAAGCACATTGCATCTGAGCTCACACCTCTTGCTGGGGGGAAAAAACTTCCATAAACAGCACACAAGCACTAGATATCTCAAAGAGGTCATTAAGACTCCTTATTGCCCAGGTTTTGAACCAAGAATGCTGCACCAAAGTCAAACGTGGGACCAACAGGTAATTTAACAAATGCAGGGAGGCCAGGAAGAATGCAGGTAAACTTCACTGCTCCTGGCAAAGGCAGCTGGCTCTGTTGTAGTGGGGAAGCTCCCCCATGGACTGCTCTGACATCAAGCCTCAAAAGCAGCTCTATAACCAGAGAGACCAGACTCTATAACCTCTGTGATCTATTTCTAACAGATTTGAAGCCCTGGTCACCAAAGCCTGAAACACAGATACCCAATTCCACCTGCTGCTCCAGTGTGCTACTTTGCAAGTCATACAAGACTCATTCTAGGATAATTTGGGCCAGGTTTAGCTCACAAAACTCTGAAGTCAGCAGTTGGGAATAAGCAATTTATTCCACTAAAAGCTTCAAGGCATTGGTACTATGCCCATGTGCAGGGAAGGCACCATCCTTGCCTCAGGGGCATCAACCTAAGAAAACTCAGGATAGGAGCAGAGTTATGTCTACATGAAGCATGCAAACCACATCCATATTCCAGTGCTCAGGAATGTCAAAACTGAGGCAAAGCACACTGCCAGGCTCAAAAACCCCAGTCCATGGGAACACAAGCTAAAAATGAGAACTGGACAAAGGCACACCATTTAGTGGGGCTAAAGGAGAGACTCTCCTCACACAAGGGGGTACTGTTATGGCAGATCAGGGATTTGTGAAGGCAAGCAACACCTACATCCACCAGCACTAATGTAAAAAAAGTGCCATGAATCCCCTCCCTGGAGCCTCTGGCCCTCTTCTCTACAGCAAAGGCAGTAACACTGTTCATCTTTTAGCAGCTCAGGTACCAAGAGGCAGCAGCTTCCAGAGACAGAAACATCCTGTAACTGTGGAGCCTGAAGATGCCTCACTCCAGCTCCAACCCAAGGGCAATCCCTGCTGCTGCTCTGCTGTACAAGGATGTGGTATTTGCTCAGCAGAAGCCACTTGTGTTCCTTCTCTTCACTCAAGCATGAAGCAACACTGAGGCAACCTCTAACTTCCTGCCTGGACTGGGGCTACAGGTACAGGACAGCCTGGTCCACTGCTCTGTCCCGAGCCCTTCATGTCTCCAAGTTTTGAGGTTTGAGGACACTCCTCTCATTCTTACTTCCCCAACAGCAGGAACCTGGGAAGCTGTACTGGCTCTGGAAAGGAGGGAGCTGAAGATGTCAGCTCTGTCTTTTGGAAAATGCGATTACTGCCTTTCGCAACCAGGTGTTTTGGAAGTAGAGTGTAGTACTCAATTCCATTCTCTTTGCAAAGTCCTGGTCAGAAATACAGGAAAAAGTCTGGCAGAAACACTGTGCTCTAAGCCTGATTTTGTAAACAAATATTTGGGGAAAATAAACTTATTTCCTGAAGAGCTGTCATCTCTTGCACACTAACTCAGCAGCTACTCCTGGGATGCTGTGACAGGATTCTGCTCACCATGTCTTTCATGGGTTCTTTGGGCTCCTAAAACTTTGAGCTTGACAGGACCACCCAAGGATCTGCTCAAGAGTGAAGAGATGTCCAGAGAGGTGCAAAGGGTCACTCTCACTCGGTTTTCTCACTTCCACATTTCCTGCTTTACTTAACAGCAAGCTCAGACAGACAGGCTCAGACCCCTTTGGGCACTTCTCACACCAAGTCAGCTGTGCCTGCTGAGACACAAGACGTGGTGTTAGAAAGTGCTCAGGGTGTTAAGAAGCGCCAGCCTGGAAGGTCCCAGGCACCCAGGCAGTGCCAATGAGCCATTCCCAGCACGGGGATGCAGGACAGCACCCAGAGCACTGTCTGCAAAGCCAGGCCTGTCTGCAAAGCCAGGGCACCATCATTCTGCCAAAGACCCCTCTACATCCCATCAGTGTCAGTGGTACCACGTTATTTCCATGGCTCCAGGAGGGTTTCCAGCTCCCTGAAAGCAGAACCCAGCCTAGTTCCACTTGCAAGAGACTGCATAAAATATATATATATATATTCTGTGCCTGATCCTCCCAACAAACTACACATTGACTCTGGAATTTACAGTCCCTTCAGATCCTAAATATTACTCCACACATCAGCAGTCTAAAGCCTTGAGCAAGAAAAGGCTGCTGGTTTGCAGGAGGGAGGGATCTCTAGATTCTGCTTAGCATCAGAAATCACATTAAATACTTCAGCAGGGGAAGCATGAAGTCAGTGGGGAGCTAATCTACAAGCCTGCAGAAGCTGAGTCAAAACTGGGCTGCTAGGGAGGCAAATTGGGCTGAGGATGTTGTTGTATCCTTGCCCTCTGGAAAAGCCACCTATCTGTCCACAGGCCTGAGGGAGGGCTGCTCCTGCCCCTGCTGAATATTCCCCTGCAGTTCAGTTTGGCATCTCACACTCCATAATTGCTCCACTTTCCCTACCATGAGCACTCCTAGGAAACCCATCCAGTTGACACTTGTGAAGGAACTGCCTTCTGCCTAATCCTGGAACACAAGGCCAAAAATTTCCACTTGATTCTCCCCACTCAGCCTTCCCTGACCCATTCCAAAAGCCTGTTCAAACACCACCCCACTCTTCCCATGAAAATATTAGCTTTGAGACAAACACTGTCATTAACATGCAAATGTATCTGTGATTAACATAAATAGAAAAACTGCCTCATGAATAATATTAGGCTGGAACAGTATCAGCTACCAGTAGCCAGGTTGCTGAGACATGACTAGTCAGGTACTAACAAAACCATTTCACAGCAGAGCTCACATCTCTAGATCTCTAAGATTCTCCTCTGCCTCCACTGAATTCAGCACCCATACAGGACCAGCTCTTGGACACTGCAGCCCAACTCACATCCTCCAGCCCCTGGCAGGCCTTTTCCACCCTTTCTTCCTCCCTGGAGGCAGAGGTGGCTGCCCAGCTCCATGTCAAGCTACAAAGGGAACACAAGAGGACATGCTGGGCTTCACCAGCAGTGCTGGCTTCTCACACAACCGCTTCCTCCCCTGTGGGGAGAGAAAGGGAGAAAGGCAGATGGAAGCTGCATGTGAGCTGTCAATTGGATCTCACTGCAGATCAGGAACGTGGGGAGAGAAAACTGAGAACTGTTAGAACTGCCCCAGAAAGGTGTCTTCAGTACAGTGCAGGAACGAGCTTGCAGCCAAAGTGTCCCCTGCTCAGGGGCTGTGACAGTGCTCCAGGCCACTGCAGCTCCTGGGTCAGGCCTGGCACCTTCCAGTCCTGCTGATGCCAGCAGCAGCTCCTCACCAGGATGGCCTTCCTGCATGGAGCACAAGCCACTGCAGCCAAACCTGGGAAATGAGAGTGATCAGGCATCAGGGTGGGCTGGATTCTGGATCTCATTCCCTCACTGCACGCTAAACCCCCACACACTTCCTTGTGAAGGGATGACTCCTCTGGAGAGGCTGTTCCCAAAACAGGCTGAGGATCTACATGCAAACTCATGCCACCAGGGAAGGAATCCCAGCCTCTCACTTTGTACAAAACAGGACGGGGAGGGGAAGAGGGAACTGACGGGATGTGCAAACAACCCCACAATAACCACCAGAGAACTTCACATCTCAACAGCCTCTTCTCGACAGAACCCCTGACCAACAACACCCACATCCACTCAAAAAAATGTTAGAACCAAAAGGATGTATTTATTTTGCTGCAGAAATCCTGCTTTTAACAGCACATTAATATCACACACACCTGGCTAATACCACTGCTGCCCCCTCTAATTTCCATACCTAAGCAGATCCCTAGAATTTGTCTCCTGCCTGGAAGCTGACCTCAGACCACACAATCTATATTTAAGATGTCAACTGGAATGAAATGTGCAATTGCCTCTTGCCTTGGGCCCATTCTCCTCCTTGCTGGGTTTGAAACCTTGCAACTCACCATCCCCTGGCAGCAGGTTTGGATGCAGTTCCTTGCACACAGAGACAAAAGCACATGGCATCCTCGTTTTTCACTCACAACCAGACACACTTCTTCAGCTAAATTCATGCCAGCCCAGCCCCCACAGGCTTCAATGAGAAAGTGTTTTTCTTTTGTGCTGGAGTTAGATTTGGCCTTTTGTTTGAAAATACACTTGTTTTTCTCTTGTCCCCTTCCTTCTCTGTTCAGTC
This sequence comes from Cettia cetti, assembly GCA_013401135.1. Lineage (NCBI taxonomy): Eukaryota > Metazoa > Chordata > Aves > Passeriformes > Sylviidae > Cettia > Cettia cetti. Next base: position 1,219 of record VZUI01055250.1, on the reverse strand, counting down.
TAGAATGGTTCACGATGCCAAGGCACTCGATTTTTCCTACCCTTCCTCCTAAATCTGAGGCATCAGGGTTGAGCATGGCACACTCCCTCCAGCATCACCAACACACAGCCCCATCACAGATCATTTTAGGGCACAGCAGCCCAGGCTGAGCACCGACAGCCTTCAGGGTACTCAGTGTCGGCTCCCTGCAGGTTATTCTACCTGTGCCAGGGAGCGAGGTTGCCATCACCCCCTCGGATCTCACAGCAAACAACTCCGTGAGTTCCTTTCCTGGCTGGAGCCGTGCTGGTCACAAGATCCCAAACACCTGCTGGGGTGGGGTAGAGGCGCTCCGCTGAAGGGAGCTGCCACGCCGAACGCCACAGCTCTTCAGTATAAAAACACAACAATAAGCGAGGCTAAAGGAGCCTCCTCAAACTTTTCAGCACCCACTAAAGGTCCTTCAGGGAAGGAAGACCCCGCATCTCCCCGTGTGCCATCACGAAGGCCCCTCACCTACCCCCAAACGCCACTGACAGCAGCTCATTCGCGGCCAATATTCTTTGTTGCACGGATTTTAAATCCGCAGCGCCGAACCCTCGCCCGGGGTCGGTGCGAGCCCCCTTAGGGGATGGCCAGCAGCCCAGCGAGGGTCCCGCAGCGGCCCCCGCGCTCCGCAGCAGCCTCGGCCCGGCTCCCGCTGCCCATCGACGCCTTTGTCACCGCACCCCACGCGGGGCCACAGGCCCGGGGCTGCCGGCGGGGCGCGGGCCGCGGCCGGGGGGCTCGGCGGGGCTTCGCCGCGGGGATGCCGGACCCTGCCCGCGGGCGCTGGGGATGCGGACGCGTTCCCGGGCGGCGGATCGGGGGCGGCCAGCCCCCGCTGAGGGCTGCGGGGGCTGTGGGAGAACAGCACATCGCGGTGGGTCACGCGTGGACCGAGCCGGGGCCCGCCGCCCCTTTGTGCGCGCCGCGCCGGGCTCACCCTTGTGCATGCCGGTGTAGCGGTCCTTGAGCACGGTGAGCTCGTAGATCTTGCCGAACTGCTCGAAGAGCGGCTTGAGGTCCTTCTCCTCCAGGTTGCGCGGGATCTGCCCCACGAAGAGCTTGATGGCATCCAGGTCCTTCATGCTGTCGGGCTGCGCCGGGGGCTCCGCGCCGCCGCTGCTGCTCATGGGGGAGGCTCGGCGCGGCGGCGGCGGCGGGGGCGGCTGCGGCGGCGGCGGCGGCGGCGGCGGCT